>SKCR01038037.1:0-67601 GCA_019454045.1 Zanthoxylum bungeanum
AATTACTAATGAAACGATCTGGGCCGTTAATTAAGCCACATAAAGAGAGCCGTTGGATGCACTCTCTTTCCTCCAACACCATTCTCCTTTATTATATAGATATGTTTGGGACTTGGATGTCCACCTACTGGATCTAGGAGTTGGATGAGATCCAATTGATCTTCGAGATCTACCTAGTTAATTATCATACAATTTGTTGGCCAAAGTCAAGATTGTGTGATATTTAACGGGATCCTAGCCCACTAGGAAACACGGTTTCCCGAGTACTCGACAGAGGGTTAGAGGCTCGACGAAAAATAGTGGAGGTAAGTAAGATTGAATTTGCAATACTCGTTCAATACTCGCCATACGCGCTCATTTAAATCATTTCATCATTAGATTAAATGTTAGTTGGACTAATATTTAAATTGTTGTTTTAATAAACAGTTGGACTGTATTATACTTGATTATATATAATTGGATTATATTAATCAATATATTTGAATTAATTAATTTCAGTTTACAGTTGATTTTATAATTGTATTATAGTAATCAATGTAATTGAGGTTAATTATTTTGGATTATATTTGATTATATAGTTGGACTATTATAATCATTATAATATATATAGTACCACTAATCGTTGATTAAATAGTTGGACTATTGTAATCAAGATAAAATTGAAAAATTGGATATTTAAAATATAATCTGGGATTAAAATATTTTAAATGATTTAATTTTCAAATTGGGAATAAATAATATGTTACTTTATTTGATAAAATAACTTATTATACCTTATGCCCAAAATTAAGCAAAATAAGTAGAGCATAAAATCTTTGGAAGATTTATGTGATGATGACTTTAATGCTTAATTTAATATACTTGTCATAAATCTAATTTTAGATTTAAGAAGTATTAAAATTGCAATTTATAATTCTTGGAGAATTAATTGACTATTTATATAAAGTCAAAGTTTGCAATTGGGCATGTAGCACGAGGTGCACATCGTTTCGATATTCCGAAACCCAAGGCTTGGCCAAAGGTTTGTGAAATATTGAAAAGGATAATTGACATATCCCAAAGTGACTACCATTTGGATATGGCAGACACAAAGGAATTAAAGAAAGGGCAAGACTCTTACTTTGAAAATGTTTGTCTTAGTTATGTTCATAGCTAGTATTGAAATTAGATTTTAAATACTTAGTGTGGTACATAAAATATATGTATTGATGTTCAGAATCTGCTTTGAGCAGGATACTGACTTCAAGCTGAGATTTCTCTGCGAATAGGAAACGGGACGAAAGTCGCTGTTTCGACCGTAGATACCTAAGTTTAGGAACTACCCTTCGGGTATGTACTTAAATTAGGAACTGTTATAATGTAACTAGTTTGACTAGAGACATTATCTCTATATCAGTGTTTAATCCGTTGCGGATAAAACCTTTATATTATAGAACACTAAGTGTTTTATTATATAAAATGATACTGAGATAAATACATTAGATGTAAATAACAGATTTTATATTTTGAATATAAATAAAATCTCAAACATATAAATTGACAAATAAATAGCTCAAATTGATTTGATCAATAGAGACTTATTTGTGGCATTGTTGTCTAGGACACAATTTAATTAGACTCGTATATCCACACTTTTGAAGAGTGGGTACTAGGACTGATTTGACTATTCAAATAAGGTCTGCGAATCTAGTTTATTAGGTAAAGTACCTAAAATACTATTTACTTGGTAATAGTGTAAGTGCCACCGATCTGTTAGCCCTATTCATGGTGAAGTTAGTGGGCCCATATCTAGCTAGGCTAGATGTGAACATGAATATTTCGTGACCTTAACGGATGTGGCATCACGTTATGGTATGTGTTTCTTTTGAAGAACACAAATCAGAAACTTTAAGTTTCGACACGAAGTAAATAAACAGATCGGCTATAGTATTATTCCGCCACGGTAAGACCGTAATGGAAAATACTTAAGCAGTAAGTTTCGTATATAATTGAAAGAGTATAGTATTCTTTCAAATGAGGACTCCTCCCGAAACACGTCAAAGTGACGGTGTGTCCGAACGAATTAACCGAATCATGTTAGACATGATAAGGCTAATCACGAGTCGCTCTGAGCTACTATTTCCTTCAATAGGATATGTATAACAGTGCAAAACTTATTTAGAATAAGGTTCCATATAAATCTGTTTGACAGATATCATATAGGATATGAACAGGGAAGAAACGAGGTTTCTCATTCCTGATAATTTGGGTATGCCAGGCATAACGTTTGGATGATACCAAACTAAGGACCCAAATTGGATAAGTGCCAATATAGGTTATCCTAAGGGAAACCATAAGTATAGTACTGTAAATCTCACATGAGAACAATGTGATTGTTGCTCACCATGCGGTTTTCCTGAGAGGAATACCGATATGCAGTGGTCAGTGGGAGGATAGTGATACTCGATGAAAATCGGAGTAATACTGTTCAAGGCACAAGGTCCTTAATGGAACACAAATAGTTCATCTATGATGAATCTATACCATTAATCTTCAAATACACAAGACACTCGTAGATCGGATAGAGTCAGAAAACGACCTAGGGTATGGGTTTCTGATCTAACCTCATAAAGATGTCAATCTTATGAAGGTACATCCACCGACTACGTTTGAGGAAGTGATACGAGGTATCGACTCCCTATTATGGCAAAGTGCCATGAGTCCAAATGGATTCCATGTTTAACAACTATTTTGGATACTAGTTGTTGTACCACAAGGCATTGTGCCTATGGTACATTAAACGTCTTCAAGGAAGACATACATGGAAGGCAACATACCAACGTACAAAGCTGGGTTGACGGAAAGGTATCGTTATCAACATTGTGTTAATAACGGTTCAACCTTTTACCTGTTGCCATGGTAAATCCATTTTGGAGATGCTTGTTGATAACTGCATATTTCATTTATGAAATGTGTCAGTTGCAGATCAAAATCGCTTTCCTGAAAAGGAAACCTTTTGGAGGATGCTTACAACATCCTGACGATTTTGTATAACCGACAAACAAGGTTTGCGGGTTATTCGATCCATGTTTGGATAAGAAGCAAGCATAAGGTTCTTGGAACTGACGTTTTGAAATAATCATAATGGTTTATGATTTGACTCAAAACGAAATAATCTTGTGTTATATAAGGAGGTTAGTGGGAGATGGCACTGACAATGAAATTCCCATAAAACAATCGGTGAAAGCTTGGCTTTCTTTCATAAGAAATTCTCCGTAGAATTCTGGGGAGTAACAACCTTTATTCAAGGAATAAAGATCTACTGGGATAGATTTGGAGTTGTTAACACTCTCTGAGAAATTGTACATTTAAAATGTACTTGTATTGGTGTCTCATACGCTTGAGCATATGGAGTCACAATCGGGTCAATCCAAGTGATAGTCACTGGATTGAAGATTAAGAACATCTGTTAGTATCTGAGAGAACTAAAGATGTTGTCTTAAACTATGGAGATGGAGAACTTGAAGTGACTGGGATCACTGCTGCAAGTTTCCAAACGGTAAATACTGCGGTACTATAAAGTTTGAACACTGGGACAGTGAGCTGGAAATCTTCCGAGCAAGATAACTGTTGCCGAATAATTAACAACAAATGCGGATTATTGCTGCAGCTGAGGCAGCAATAGAAGCCATTTGGATCGATAATAAATCTAATTAGATTAGATATAGTTCTGTTAGCAGCTGAGCTAGGCGTCAGCACAGGCTAAAGAATTAAAGGTCTCATCGACGATCCAGATATATACTTCTATATCATCTGATTCGTTCGGATCATACATCGTGGCGATGTGATGATCGTGTAAATCGCGTCAGACGATAATTAAGCAAATCCGCTGACGAAAACCTTTCCTCAGCAATTTGAGCGAACCGTACATAGTTCGGGTGTTAGACACTCGAGTGACTGGCTATGTGCCAAGTGGGAGATTGTTGGATAATATGACCCATAGCGTCACTATTTGTACAGATCACGGTGTTGTTGTACAAATTAACTATGTGACAAGGAAATTGCACTCTCATCATTTGTGATTAAATCATAAGATATAAATGAAGAGAGGTCCATATGATTAGTTCCTGGATTGAGATGATATGAGACAGTATCAGTCCACGAAGGATTAATCATTAAATATCCCTAGCCGGAGTATTATCGAGACTGGACATCGATAATGCGGAATAGGCTAGTATTGCACTTGTGCGTGTTGTGAGGGCACAACGGCATAGTTCTCATATATAAAGTATTGGATACTTATGCAAGTGCGATAGGAGGTCGTGTTTCACCGATGGTACGGGAAACAGCTTCGCTCTGGATAGACCCCTCGGAATCCCATTGGTATTATGACTATGTGTCTATGGGAGGCCGAAATCAAGGTAGGTGTGTATAGTCTTAACCTGAGACTTACATCGCTAATACTTACGATAATCGATAGACTTTGGTCTTGGTGGTACAGGGCTTTAACCGGTTCTGCGTACACCACTTCTGGGTTTATCAGAGAGTCGTAGTGTATTGGGTGTGATGTCAAGACGGAAGTATCACTTCAGTCATATTGGAGATGATGTCACGCAGGATACGGTACTAGTGCTCTTAAGTGTTGCGCAACCAATCGGGATATTGTGACCAGGTCATGCATATCCGATTATAGAGACTAGTTACCAGACATCCGACATGTGCTTCGGACGGGGCAGACACTTATCCAGCCCCAGCCCTAGCACGTGACTATCCGATACTGGGCCGATATACACAATACTACGGTATACTACGCTTGATACAGATCTATATATTCCTGTAAGAATATTTCTGGAGAATTGGGTAGGCATGGCGCTTTGCTAGAAGCCAACCTTGTCTTGTAAATCGGTATAAACGTAGTACGAGGTACTTACGTGTTCGGACAGTCCGACGACCGTATTTACTGCCAACATATCCGGAGATCTCATGGGTCGGTTCCTGAAGATTCACCGATGACGTATGACTCGCACTTGATTAATCTGGGATTAATTAGAAGAGAGAGATAGAATTAATCTGGGATTAATTCGATGAGAGAGAAAATTAATCTGGGATTAATTGGAGATATTTTATCTGGGATAAAATATTAATTAAAGAGAGAGAACGATTAATTTGGAATTAATCGATAAAATAATATATTCGATATATTTAAGAAATTGGATTTGACGCGGAATTAAAATTAGATTTTAATTCGGGCAAACGAATTAATTTAGAATTAATTCGTTAGCGACGTGAGTGATAGTGATTTCGCTAGGCGTAATCATTTAATTACGACGCGACGAAAAATTCGTTAATTTGGAATTAGCGAACCCGAGCCCGAGAGTGATTGCGAGCGCATTCGCATTTCGAATTCGAGCGCGGCACGCAAGTCACATCAAGCGTCAAATCGCTAGTCGCATCAATGTCAAATCACTTGTCACTTTGAGTGATGTGACTTGACAACATGTCACTTTATTAAAGTGATGTGATGTGACTTAAAGTAAAAAGTAGAAATGATGGAAAGCTTTTTGCTTTTATTTTTTGACTTTTGAATAAAAGTAATATATATGTTTTATTTAATACTTGGTAAATCAAATAAATATATATATTAAATCTTTCTCTCTCACACATGTAAGATACGATCTCTCATTTTCCCTCTCTTTTCCTCTCCTCTTTTCACGGCTTCACTGCCGATTTTTGCTTAAAAAGTTCTGGTTTCACCGATTTTTGAGAAGCAAAATGAAGAAGACTTAGTGCTAGCACACCATGAGTGATACATAGGTGATAGGGAAGTGTCTTCATGAGCTTGGATTTATTTTTGGAGCTTGGATTTATTGAGCTTCCATGGAGTCCATGCATGGCCGAATCTTGGAGAGGAAGACAGCCCCAAAACCGAGCAGTCCAGCAGCACAAGGAGCTCCATTACCGCGAGTTTGAGAAGCTTGAAGGCTTGTGTTCTTCATTTCATCAAAACCCATCAATGTGAGTATGAATTCCGCCTTACTCCTTTGTGTATTCAACTCGTTTTTATGCATATTTGTGATCCTTGGGACTTGTTTTAACTCCTACACTTCTGGTCTCTTTCTATGGGCACTGAGTTTTCTTACGGTTATCGTTATCTATCTGGGAAGGGCTAAGACAGGAGTTTCAAATCTCAATGAATGGTTGACATGCTCGTTTCGGTACTCTATGTCTTGATAGAGTCAATTACTCATGTAAGATAAGTATGAGATAGACTCCCTCATGACAGTTTCCTTATTCAGTATTACTGCAAGATTCGAAATCTGGGTAGTTTGGGACCTTATCTACATCGGGTTTCTTAGTTAAGGCAACTAATATTTTTTCCTTCTCGACAGTCATTCACTCTATCTCTTACGAGTATGTGTTTGGTTGTTTAAAATCTCTACGTCCTTTTTAGTATCCCGTGTCTATTGGGACTTCCACAGCCAAATCAGATTTCTTACTTCTCTTATCTTTCTGACTATTCCTCATCATTCGAGGATTTTGCTATCTAAACGGGATATTCAAAGGCTATTGGGTCAGTTTGAAAGAATTTTCTGAAGAGGAAAGGAATCTTACTTGGAGGGAAAGGAACTTTACTTAAGTCTAATCGACATTTTACTCTTGCTCATATTTGTTATATTCCTTCTTTACTACTATAAATTCCAGTACTTTTTTTATTATCTCATTTTGTCTCTCTACTTCTTTTTTGTCTCTGGTAGCCTCAAACATTTGTACATTATTCCTTACTTTTCTTCTAGCTTTCTCTTCCTACTCATTTGCGTGAATATTCTTAGAACCTTACTATCTACCTTATAACTCGTCTTAAATTCCTGATATTAAACGAAGATGATTGCGAAATGATTCTTGGTTAGAACAAGGATTACGATAAATTTATTATGAAGAAAATTCAGATAACTTCAGGAATACTTACCAACCTTTCTACAAGACTTGATGACGTACTCGAGGATCAGATACTGGAGAGATAGTGTCTCGTATACTAGTACCTCAGGCATATTGCGTATACAAGACCCTAACACTCTACCCACTGCAGTCACTGACTCCCTAGACCACGCTGATGAATACTAAAAAGTGCATATTTATTAGATGATGAGTTAATCATTTTACACTTATAGTTTCACTAATCCTCTTAAACTGACAAATTTATGAAATAATATTTTAAAGTTATGCTTTGAGTGCTTTTACTGTGTTATTTTATGTTTTTGTCAGGAAAAATACTGCTCAGAAGCTCGACAGGACAAACCAAACTTTAAAAGGGCAAAAAATGGAAATTCTGCTGTCACGTCGCGACACGTGGAACCTTTGCGTTGCGACCCGCCTAATAAAACAAAGACACTACCGCTTCGCCATTCTCTGACACGTGTCCCCAATGTGGCATCGCCATTCTCTGACACGTGTCCCCAACATGCTTCACCATTCTTTGACACGTGTCCACAATATGCATTCGCTGGTCTGGGTGGTCAAGTTGCCTATAAATAGAAGCGTCCGGCATTAGAAATTTTCATACTTTTTTTCCTGATTCCTCTGTAAATTTTGGAGAGAGAATGTCTTGTTTGTTTATTTACTTAAAGCTTTTTTTAATGTCTTTTTCTTTCAGTAATAAAAGTACAAGTATGTTTTATTACAAAATGAGTAGCTAATTTCTTTTATGTTGGGGTAAGGGTGAAAATTTTATAATGAAAACATAGATTAAACTCGCTTCTATTATAATAAATAAATTGAAATCTAATGATTAAAACTTGATTTAAAACTAGATTAATTATTGACAATCTGTCTACCACCTTTATGGCTGGTTTTATCTGTCTAACGCCTTTATGGTTGGTTTTATCTTTCTTCCGCCTTTATGGCTGGTTTTATACGATTTTGGCATAATTAAGTACCTTGGTAGGACTTGTTATAGACAAATGGTAACACCGCCTTTATGGCTGGTTTTGTGTTTTTGGCATGCTTAGTACCTTGGTAGGACTAATTATTGACAGAAATGATTACCGCCTTTATGGCTGGTTCTTTTTTTTGGCATAATTAATTCCTGAAATAAATTAAGTGGGTAACAATGGCAATTTGTAAATTATAATAAAGCGAGATTTCTAAATATTTGAAAGACTAAAAGTGGATCCCCTAACTCCAGCATTTATTTCCATTATTCTAACACAATCTAAAAGTTCCCAACTACTTCAACAAATCAAACTTTTCTTTTCTGCACTGTTCATTATTCTATTTTGCTAAATCTCTTCTCTGTGGATCGACCCCGGACTAACCAGGTTATTTTATTACTTCGACACTCTTATATTTGGGAGTAAAAGACCACTTTTCGAGCGTGTCACAGGCTCTGTTATCATCTTTGTAACATATGTTGGACAGTTATGACCCATAGCATCACTATTTGTACAGAAATGGTGTTGTTGTACAAATAAACTATGTGACAAAGGAAATTGCTCTTTTATCATTTGTAATTAGATTACCGAGATATATAAATGATAAAAGAACATATGATTAGTACATGATATGAATTAATCTGGGATTAATTATGAGAGAGAGAAAATTAATCTAAGATTAATTGCGGCAAGAATTTATCTCGGATAAAATTCAAATAGAAGAGAGAGAACGATTAATTCAGAATTAATCGATTAAATAATATATTCGATATATTAAATAAAATTAGATTTCAAAGCGGAATTAAAATTGGATTTTAATTCGGGCGAACGAATTAATTTAGAATTAATTCACAAGCGACTTTCGTAATAATTTTGCGAGGTATTATTATTTAATTAAATTTGATTTAATTAAGTCGCAACAGAAAATTCGTTAATTCGGAATTAACAAACTCAAGCCAAAAATGCGTTTAGCGGGCCCACTCGGATTTTGAATTTCAAGTGGGGCCCACAACAAGTCACATCACTAGTCAATCTCATAACCTTTTTGTTGATGGAAGTTGTTAGTAGTTGTTTGCTTGTAAAACACACAAGCTTATTTTATTGATGGGTGAAAGACCTTTTACTAAATTTTTGAAATTTGGTATTAGGTAACTTGATTTTGTAAATAAAAAAACACAAGTCATTCTCTTTTTTTGCTTCATGACCGATTGCCTCTCCCTCTCCTCTCATCCCAAAAAGCCGAGAGTTCCTTCTCACCATTGGGAAATTTTGTAGCAAAATTTTCCTAAGCTAGCACTTAAAAAGAGTCTACAAAGGTGATAGGGAAACTTTCCCATTGAGTTTGGAATTCAAAGTTCAAGCTTAGAGCTCAACCATACAATCAAAGAGGAGCTTGGAGCACTACACAAAGGAGCAAAAATTTTGTTAGCTATACATCCATATAGCCGATCAAAGTGAGTATCCTTTCCCCAACTTACTGTTGGATTTTCTAGGTCAAACCAATATCAAATTAAGAAATGAAACATGTGAATACAACAAAGTAAGAATGCGGAAAATGCTCACTTTGATCGGATTTTGGATGCTTAGACAACAAAGATTTGCTCCTTGATGTATTCGGCCAAGGTCTCCTTGTGTTGATCATCAAGCTCCAAGCTTTGAGTTTTGATTCCAAGCTCAAGGATTGGTTTCCCTATCACATTTCTATGACTCCTTGTGTGTGCTAGCACTTGAAAAATTGCAACAATTTTTCTTCATCTTCTTAGCAAGATTCGGCCAAGCCAAATGGGAGAGAAAAAATGGCACAATGCCGTGAGAAATGGGAGAGAAGAGACATGAGTGTGTTGTGTAATCTAATTACCAAATTGAAAGTCATATACCAAAAATAATAAAATGGTAAATGTCATTCAATCCATCACACTTGTGTGTTTTACACACAATCACCTACCAACAACTTCCATCAACTTAAAAGTGACAAAGTTGACAAGTGATGTGACTTGTCATGTGACTTGTGGGCCCTACTTGATTCAAATTCCGAGTGGGCCCGCAACACATCCCGGACTCGGGTTCGCTAATTCTGAATTAACGAGTTTTCCATTACGACATAATTAAATCAAATTTAATTAAATAATTATGCCTAGCAAAATTACTATTCACGTCGCTAGCGAATTAATTCTAAATTAACTCATTCGCCCGAATTAAAATCTAATTTTAATTCCGCGTCGAAATCTAATTTCGTCTAATATATCGAATATATTATTTTATCGATTAATTCCAAATTAATCGTTCTCTCTCTATTAATAGTATTTTATCCGAGAAAAAATTTCTCCGTAATTAATCCTAGATTAATTTTCTCTCTCTTATAATTAATCCCAGATTAATTATGTTAGAGTCATACGTCATCCGTGAATCTTTAGGAAGCGACCCATGAGATCCCTGGATATGTTGGCAGTAAATCCGGTCGTCGGACTATCCGAACACGTACGTACCTACTACTATGTTTTTTCTGATTTATGAGACATGGTTGGCTTCTAGCAAAGCACCGTGCCTACCCAATTCTCCAGAAATATTCTTAATGGAATATATAATCTGTATCAGGCGTAGTATATGTAGTATTACGTATTGCGATCCAATATCGAATGTCACATGCAAGGCCTGAGGCTGGAATTGTGTCTGCCCCATACGAAGCATATATCAGATCTCTGGTAACTAGTCTCTATAATCGGATAAACATGACCTAGTCATATTATCCCGATGATTGTAGTACATAATGAGTACTAGTTCCGTATCCTGCGTGATCATCATCTCCATATGACTGGAGTGATACTTCCATCTTGACATCACACCCAATACACTACGATTCTCAATATACCCAGAAGAGGCGTACACAGAACCTGTTAAAGCCCTAGACGACCAAAACCAAAGTATATTGATTGTCGCAAGTATTAGCGATGCAAGTCTCAAGTTAAGACCAAATACACCTACCCTGATTCGGACTTCCATAGACACATAGTCATACTACCAATGGAATCCCGCGGGGTCTATCCAGAGCGAAGCTGTTTCCGTACCATCGGTAAACACAACCTCCTATCACATTTGCATAAGTATCCAATACTTAAATATATGAGAACTATGTCGTTATGCTCCTACAACGCGCACAAGTGCAATACTAGTCTATTCCGCATTATCGATGTCCAATCTCGATAATACTACGACTAGGGATGTTTTAATGATTAAACCTTAGTGAACTAATCATATGAACTTTTATCATTTATATATGCCGGTAATCCAATTACAAATGATAAAAGAGTAATTTCCTTTGTCACATAGTTAATTTGTACAACAACATCATGTTATGTACAAATAGTGATGTTATGGGTCATAATTGTCCAACAATCTCCCACTTGGCCTATAGCCAATCACTCAAGTGTCCTATACTTGAACTATGTACGAGTCGCTCAAATTTCTGCTGAGTAATAGCTTTCATCAGCGAATTTGCAAGGTTATCATTTGATGCGATTTATACGATCCTCACATCGCCACGATGTATGATCCGACGAATCAGATGAAATAATTGAAGTACATATTTAGATCGTTGATGAGACCATTAATTCTTTAGCCTGTGATGTAGCCTAGCTCAGCTGCTAACAGAACTACTCCCAATCTAATTAGGAATTTTACAGATCCAAAATTGCTTTTTTTGCTACCTTAGTTGCAGCAATATTCAGCTTTTGTTGTTTATTCGACAACAGTATCTGTTGGGTTTCTATAAAGTCCCAAGGATCAATTTCAAGCAATGAAACATATGTGAATACTCAACGAAGAATGGCGGAATCATACTTACATTGATCGGTTTTGGATGCGATGAACACAAGCCCTTTGCTCCCTTGATGAAGCTCTCGGCTTTTACCCATTTTGGTCCTCCAAGATTCGGTCATCACTTCCATGGATGCATCTCCAAGCTCCAAGCTTTGTGTGGTGATTCCATGCTCATAAGTTAGTTCCCTATCACCTTAGGATGACCCTTCATTTGCTAGCATTGGCAAGATTTGCGACAAATCTTCCTTTTCACTTGTTCTTGCTCACGGTTTTGGCAAGCCAAAATGGAGAAAGAATTGGCCCTAGGCCGAATCGAAAGAGATAAGGGAGAGAGAGAAGTGTGTGTTTGGTTTGTGTATCTAATACACTTATTTGATTTTCCAAAAATCAAAATAAAGATATACCAAAATTTTTGTAAAAGGCTTTCAAAAAGTCAACAAAAATTGGAGCCAAAAGTTGTAATTAATGACTTCCAACTACCACCATCAATCACAAGTGACAAGTTGTCACATCACTCAAAGTGACTAGACATCTCATCAATTGATTGACTAGTGATTTGACGCTTGATGTGACTTGTGGGCCGCACTTAAATTCGCAATACGAGTGCGCCCGCAAACACTCCCAGGCTCGGGTTCGCTAATTCCAAATTAACGAATTTTCCGTTGCGACGTAATTAAATAATTATGCCTAGCAAAATTACTATTCACGTCGCTAAAGAATTAATTCTAAATTAACTTGTTTGCCCGAATTAAAATCCAATTTTAATTCCGCGTCGAAATCCAATTTCGTATAATATATCGAATATATTATTTTATCTATTAATTCTAAATTAATCGTTCTCTCTCTTTAATTAATATTTTATCCCAGATAAAATATCTCCATAATTAATCTCAGATTAATTTTCTCTCTCATCTAATTAATCCCAGATTAATAAAGTGTGAGTCATACGTCATCGGTGAATCTTCGGGAAGCGACCCATGAGATCCCCGGATATGTTTGTAGTAAATCTGGTCGTCGGACTATCCGAACACGTACGTACCTAGTACTACGTTTTTACCGATTTACAAGACATGGTTGGCATCTAGCAAAGCACCGTGCCTACCCAATTCTCCAGAAATATTCTTACTGGAATATGTGACCTATATCAGGCGTAGTATATGTACTATTGCGTATTTCGATCCAATATCAGATGTCACGTGCAAGGCCTGGGGCTGGAAATGTGTCTGCCCCGTACAAAGCACATATCGGATCTCTGGTAACTAGTCTCTATTATCGGATAATCATGACCTAGTCATATTATCCCGATGACTGCAGTACATAAGAGAACCAGTTCCGTATCCTACGTGATCATCATCTCCACTATGACTGGAGTGATACTTCCGTCTTGACATCACACCCAATACACTACGATTCTCAATATACCCAAAAGAGGCGTACACAGAACCTGTTGTAGGCATTATATTTTTCCATATTAGCTCGATGATGAGTCTCGTATGGAGACACTACCTCTTTAGTTGTGAAAGCCGCGGGAAACGAACATTGGAAGGGTAAAGTTGGAAATTAGCATTTTGTCATATTTAACTCGCTTGTTTCGCTTCGGGTTCGCTTGTTGGACCTCTGTTTTAAAACACACCAAACCCATTAAAATACATCTCACAAATTAAATAATTAAAACATTTAAAACACATCTCACAAATTAAATAATTAAAACATTTAAAATACATGTCACAAATTAAATTAAATTAAAACACATGACACAAATTAAATCACCTTCCTAAATTGAATTAAATCCATTTCCTAAAATACATAAATCACTTCCCCAAATTAAAAGATTTCTTTATCACATACTAAATTAAAAGATATCCCCTTTAAACACACAAATCTTATTCCTTCTCCATCAAGGTAAAACCTTCTCCCTTGGCCTATAAAAAGAACCTTTAACCCACACATTCAACCCTGGCTCATTCACATAAAAATACCCCAACTCCACTCATCACAGCTTTCAGCTAACTCACGTATACACTCTGAGCCAAAACCCTAGACCTGCGCACTCCACTTTCAAGAGCAATCAGCGCAAAGCCACCACAACTTGCTTCACGTTGCTGCCTCTCTTCATCACGCAAAACCTGCCCTCCATCAACCGCCCAACTATCCTTCAATAGCCTCTCAATTCATCGCCACAACTCCACTCAAATCCTTCACATCCTCTAGCCACCTAGCCCATTCGTCCCCACAAAAATCAGCCACTGCCAGCTCTTCGCTCTTAACACAACACCTGCCTCCCTCAACGTAAGCCACCTCTCGCCTAACCCACTACAGAAATAGCCCTTCTACACGCAACAAGCAGCCCTACTCAAGCCCTTAACGCATCAACCACCTGCCTTCAATTCACACATAACTGCCAAGCAACTTCACGATAAAACCCTCAATTCACGTAGCAGCCTAGCCACCTTCAAAAGTCACACCAGCCCCATGCATACGTGAAACCAGTCCACAAAATACAGCCCCTGAAACCAACCAACCTTAACACCTGAAACCAGCCCTTTTACACCCTAAAAACTGTCCTGAAACCCTTCCAAAACTGCCCAGTAAAACTGCCCTAAACTGCCTAAAACAGTCCCGTATTTACCATAAAACTGCACCAGAAAATACAACAAAAACAGCAGCAAAACGGAGTGAAAACAGCAGCCTAAATAGCGAAACAGCGAGGAGAAACGTTAGATTAGCGAACCAGAAAAGTTGCAGAGCATTCTCCCTTCCGACGGCCGTGTAACGCGCTTTCGAGAGACGACAAAAGAGGCTAGACCTGAGGGCACCTTTTTACCTTTTTATCTTTAGTTTATTTTATTTATTCTAGAAATATTATCGCATGAGAGTCGTTTGAGGCATGATGTGATTGTTGGATGAGCGGAATATGTGTTCCTTTTTGTGGTATATAGGATGGAAATCCGGACGTAAATTCCGTAGCCGAATCCGAATGGATGGTAGTGCGGTTTGTACTCGGGATACAACGCCATGTACCACTTAAGAGACACGTATTTCATCTCATCCAAACTTGTGTTTGAGCATGTTGTAGTTTATAGATTATTTAGTTATTATCTAAAGCATGATGTAGTCTAGTTTATTGTTTATTTTCAAGCATGATTATGTTATTTTATTTATGGTATTTTGTTTAGTTTATGATTATGTTTAAATAGTTATTTGTTTATTTTGGTTTAATGGCTCAATGTGCTCATTGTGTGATATTACGTGTTTGCCGTTTAAAGACTTACTCTAAAGCATGCGAACTTAGATATAGGCTATCTTTGGATACCTAGGTTGAGTAGACTTGATTATATTATTGCACAAATCACAACATTACAAGTGACATAAGTAAGGGACCATTCTGAACCCAACGGTTTGAGGTCTTCCATTGCGAGGGGTGAGTGCGGCATTAAATCTTTATCCCGGTTCACACCGGGTGGCGACTCCATGTTATTTCGTACTCCCAACTAGGCCGCGAGCCTAGAACAGCATCGTCAAGTTCTGTGTCCTACACCTATTAAAGCCCTGGACAACCAAAACCAAAGTATATTGATTGTCGCAAGTATTAGCGGTGTAAGTCTCAAGTTAAGACCAAATACACCTACCCTGATTCGGACTTCCATAGACACATAGTCATACTACCAATGGAATTCCGAGGGGTCTATCTAGAGCAATACTGTTTCCGTACCATCGATAAACACAACCTCCTATTACACTTGCATGAGTATCCTATACCCCAATATATGAGAACTATGCCGTTATGCTCCCATAACACGCACAAGTGCAATACTAGTTTATTCCGCATTATCGATGTCCAATCTTGAGAATACTACGACTAGGGATATTTAATGATTAAACCTTCATGGATTGATACTGTCTCATATCTTATCAATCCGGAACTAATCATATGGACCTTCTATCATTTATACATCTTGGTAATCTAATTACAAATGATAAAAGAGCAATTTCCTTTGTCACATAGTTAATCTGTACAACAACACCATGATCTGTACAAATAGTGATGCTATGGGTCATAACTGTCCAATATTATCTTGCTTGGTAGATTTCCAATTCATTGTTCCGTTATTCAAACTATATAGTATCCTTATTACGACTTACAGTCGTTATTGTCGGATTGGAAACTTCCAACGGTGAACCCAGCCACTTCAAGTTCTCCTTCTCCATAGATTAAGAAAGCATCCTTAGATCATTTAAGATACTTAACGATGTTCTTAACATCAATCCAGTGACTATCACTTGGATTGGCCTGATTGTGACTCCATATGCTCAAAGCATATAAGACACCAGGTCGCGTACATATATTTCAATGTACGAGTTATCGGAGAGTGCCAACAACTTTCAGATCTATCCCAGTAGATCCTTATTCCTAGAATAAAGGTTGTCTCTCCCAAGTAGTCTACGAAGAATTTTATGAAAGCCAAGCTTTCACCGATTGTATTATGGGAATGTCATTTCCAAGAAATGACATGTCATCATTATATAGGACAATCATTGTCAGTGCGCTCCCACTAACCTCCTTATATACACAAGAATCATTTTTGTTTTGAATTAAATCATATACCATTATGATTACATCAAAACGTTGGTTCCAAGAACGCAATGCTTGCTTCAATCCATAAATGGATCGAATTAACTTGCAAACCTTGTTTGCTCGTTTTGGTACGACAAAACCGTCAAGATGTTGTAAACATCCTCCAAAAGGTTTCCGTTTAAGGAAAGCGATTTTGATGTTCAGCTGTCATATTTCATAAATGAAACATGCAGCATTAGCAAGCTATATCCAAATGGATTTAACCATTGGCAACAAATAAAAGGTTTCGTCGTAATCGACACCATGTTGATGATGATACCCTTTCACCACAAGCCTAGCTTTGTACGTTGGTATGTTGCCATCCATGTATGTCTTCCTTGAAGACTTATATAGTACCTACAGGCACAATGCCTTCCGGTACAACAACCAGTGTCCAAACTTGGTTGGTATACATTGAATCCATTTCGGATTTCATGACACGTTGCCATGATAGGTAGCCAGTTCGTCTTCCTCAATAAGATTGACATCTTCATGAGGTGAGATCATAAACCCATACCTCCCAGGTTGTTTTCTGACTCTTTTCGACTTACGCGGTTCTTGTACATTTGAAGATTATGGTACAATTTCATCCCTGATGAACTGTTTGTGTTCCATTAAGGAATCGGTGCCTGAAATAGTTTTACTCCGATTTTCATCGAGGTTTACTTTCCTCCCACTTACCACTGCATATATGTATTCCTCTTAGGAAAACCGCATGGAGAGCAACAATTACATTGTTCTCTTGTGAGTTGTATAAGTACTATACTTTGGTTACCCTAGGATAACCTACAAATTAGGCACTTATCCGATTTGGGTTCTAGTTTGGTATCATCCAAACATATGCCTAGCATTCCCAAATCTTCAGGAATAAGAAAACCCGGTTTCTTTCTTGATCATATCTAATATGAAATATGTCTAACAAATTTTCATGGAACCTGATTCAAAATAATTATTGCACTGTTTAATGCGTATCCCCAAAAGGAAAATGGTAGCTCAGAGTGACTCATAATTAACCTTATCATTTCCAACAAAATTCGGTTTCTCTGTTTGGACACACCGTCAAATTGAGGTGTTCCGGGAGGAGTCCACTGTGAAAGAATATTATACTCTTTCAAGTAATTGAGAAACTTATTTCTTAAGTATTTTCCACTACGATCTAACCGTGACGGTTTAATACTTTAGCCGATCTGTCTGTCTACTTCGTGTCGAAACTCTTTGAATTTATCAAAAGTTTCCGATTCGTGATTCAAAAGAAATACATAACCATAACGCGATGCCACATCCGTAAAGGTTACGAAGTGTTCATATCCACCTCTAGCCTAGCTAGACATGGGCCCACTTACGTCACAATGAACGAGGGCTAACAGATCGGTGACACTTGTACTTTTACCAAGTAAAAGGTGTTTTAGGCACTTTGCCTAATAAACTAGATTCGTAGACCTCATTTTATTAGAATCAAATCCGTCCTAGTACCCACTCTTCGAAAGTGTGGATATACGAGTCTTGTTAATGTGTCCCAGACAACAATGCCACAAATAAGTCTCATCCGATTAATACAGTTTGAACTATTTGTTTGTCATGTCATACGTTTGAGATTTATTTATATTCAAAATATAAATACTATTATTCACATCTAATGTGTTTATCTCAATATCATCTTTATAAAATAGAACACTTAGTGTTCTAGAATATAAAGGTATACCCGCAACGGGTTAAACTAAGATATAGAGATAATGTTTCTAGTCAAACTAGGTACAATATAACAGTTTCCTAATTTAAGTACATACCCAAATGGTAGTTTATAAACTTAGGTTTCTACGGTTAAAACAGCGACTTTCGTCCCGTTTCCGACTCGCAGGTCGATCTCAAATGAAGTCAGTATCCTGTTCATCAGCAGATTCCGCACATCAGTACATATATGTGTACAATACTTAGTATCAAAAATCCAATTTTGAAACCAGTAGTGAACATGTTTATGACAAACATACTTGAAGCCGGAGCCTTGCCCCGCCTTCACTTCCTTCATGTCTGCCTTGTCCATACGACAGTCACGCTTCCAGTGACCCCGTTTGCCACAGTTTAGGCAGACATCTTGGGATATGTCATTTGTCTTCCTAGAAGACTGTGATGATTTTTGCATTTGCCCCTTTTAGATGCTCTAGCTCTGCCTCCTAGAGCAAATCCTTCAACTCTCCAAGAGTTTTCTCTTGATTTATAATGAATCTGCCCTAGTTTTCGGTTAGAGACTATAAGATCAAATATTTGGTAGTCTCGGACACGTAGGTAATGCCCAGCTAACCTAGCTGATCGATGTCAGCAATCATCTGCGACACCTAGTGCTCGACAGATGTACCCTCTGACATACGCGAGCGAAAGAGCTTCTTTTGCAATTTGTACTTCTAAGGTCTAAGAATAGATCTATGAAGATCTTTAATTTCTTCATCATGGTACAAGAATCTAATCCTTAATTCTGACGACGGAATTAAAGAGTCATTGCAGTAAGTATAACGGATTGAGCACTAAAGTCATCATCACCATGAGTCTTCCAAAACTCATGCTCCACTATTTGCTCAACTCCGGGCTCAGGCCCGAGATGTTTTCTATCAAATAGAATAACTTCTTAGTTCCCAGGACTATCCTGAGGTTCTATTCCCAATCTGAAAATTGGAGCCGTTTAAATAGATTTTCTCTCATGATTATGTTCTAAACGCTAATCTTTCAGTTATCTTGATTCCAATAGTCCAACTATCCAATCAACGATTTCGGGTACTATTAAATATAATGATTACTATAGTCTAACTATATATAATCAACTATAATTTGATTGGTTAAATTCAAATATATTGATTGCTATAATCCAATTATATAATCAACTATAAATGAAGTAGTTTGAATACAGTCTAACTGTTTAATTTACAACAACATTTAAATATTAGTCCAACTAATATTTTTATTAATAAATTATGACGAAAAATTGAAATGAGCGCGTATTGGCAAGTATCTAAATGAAATTGCAAATTTAATACTTGCCTCCCACTATTTTTCGGCGAGCCTCTAACCCTATGTTGAGTACTCGGGAAACCTAGTTTCCTAGTGGGCTAGGATCCCGTTAAATAACACACAACCTTGACTTTGGCCAACAAGCTGTATGACATTTAACTAGGTAGATCTCTAAGATCAATTGGATTCTATCCAATTCCTAGATCCAGTAGGTGGACATCCAAGTCAGAAACATATATCTAATATATGCCAATATATCCAATATATTCCCTAACCTTTTTCCTCTGAATCAACTAAGCTTTGGCTTTGGTACAACAAGCTTAATGATTCCAGTTAAGTGGGACCCATTGACTTTAAAAAGCTTTGTAATCGATGTCGATGGACAAGAAGTGATCTTGACTTTGGCCAACAAATCGCAACTTGGACAAGACATGCGATATGGAACAAAGCCTTCATGATTCAAACAAATTCGCGATGGACAAAGGTCTTGACTTTGGCCAACAAACCAGTGCCAATCTTGGATCTTGAGAGAGAATCACTCAATAGAAGGAAAACGTTTAATATTTATTGAGGGTTTTTCGCGTAATTGGCAACCAATTAATTATCTTTGATTAGGTCTCATCATACACCCTTAAACATGCATTCTAAAAGCATAATAAGGCGCGATAAATAAATTAATAATGATATGCGGATGGATATATAAAACATTTTGTTCCTAGAACAAATCTCTCCATTTCCTCTCCCCGGCTAACACTATTCTTACTTCTACCCAATTACATAACACTTCTAAAGAAACCTCATTTACATTGAGGGGAATAGGTGAGAAGAGAAATACAAAGAGTCAAGAGGTAATAGGCTGGACACGCAGGTCCAATTTAATAAATTCTAAATTTATTACAACAATTTCCAAAATTTCCCTTACCCATCTAATATCCATCTGATATAAATTATTCATACATCACATCCATATATTCACACAAATCATGTTATCAATCAATCTAATCCAATTAATTAATCTTTAATTAATGACCATCCAATGTTCAAACAACGATTTGATTTGCGCGAGTCCAACTCGTTTAAGAATAAGTACTCAAAGTACGAATTCTTGAATTATATTAAACTACAATATTAAATCCAATTTAATTCATATTCAATACTAATTCTTTATTTAATTCCAAATTAAATAATTACACTTTATTAATGAGCCTTTACGACTTAGATTCTAAATCTAATCATTACGGGTCTCAAAGCCCAATTAACATCCAATGTCAATTTAATTAAAGTCCAATGGGCTTTCAATTAATTTATAAGGCATGGACTTTGGCAACCAAAGCCCAATAAAGAATCACCTTTTTCCAAAAATCAATTTAGGCCCATTAGGCCCAATTAAATTATTTTAAGACCCAATTATCATATTTGGACTTTATGGAAATGGTTTTAGGCTCAATTGGATCCAACCAATTATCCTAAACCAAACTTGGCCCAACCAAGCCCATTAAGCCCAAATACAACATTTTTAGCCCAATTCCAAATTAAGCCCAACTAATTAAATTCCAATATTCCAAATATCATAATTTAATCAATTAAAGTGTATTAGCCATAATTAATTATTTAAATCAACATTTCCAAAATACCAATTTACACAATTAATCATGATTTAATTAATCAACTTATGTCCAACACAAATTGAAGCAAAATCAATCCAACATGCTTCCAAGGCTCTCGGCAATATGGTGATTTCTATATCAATTTTGATTTCAATCCAATTAAATCAAAAACTAATATATCCTATGCATTTTAAACATATCCAATTGTCTAAAATTCAAAAATCACCAAGAGCTAGGGCTCCTACACCATTCGGCCAAGCCAATGCATTGGGGAAAATTAATCCAATTAATTTTTTCATCAAAATGATTATGTACAACTCAAAGTTAACATATTATAAGCATGCTCAAACAAATAATTTTCCTAAAACATGCTCAAATCAAAAATACCAAAATTAAAGTTAAGAACCCTAAATTCAATTTCATGCTTAATAACTGCTCTGATACCATTGTTGGGTTTTCTAGGTCAAACAAAGATCAAATTAAGCAATGAAACATGTGAATACAACAAAGTAAGAATGCGGAAAATACTCACTTTGATCGGATTTTGGATGCGTAGACAACAAAGATTTGCTCCTTGATGTATTCGGCCAAGGTCTCCTTGTGTTGATCTTTATGCTCCAAGCTTTGAGTGTTGATTCCAAGCTCAATGATTGGTTTCCCTATCACCTTTGTATGACTCCTTGTGTGTGCTAGCACTTGAAAAATTGTAACAATTTTTCTTCATCTTCTTAGCAAGATTCGGCCAAGCCAAATGGGAGAGAAAAAATGGCACAATGTCGTGAGAGATAAGAGAGAAGAGAGATGAGTGTGTTGTGTAATCTAATTACCAAATTGAAAGTCATATACCAAAAATAATAAAATGGTAAATGTCATTCAATCCATCACACTTGTGTGTTTTACACACAATCACCTACCAACAACTTCCATCAACTTAAAAGTGACAAAATTGACTAGTGATATGACTTTTGATGTGAATTGTGGGCCCCACTTGATTCAAAATCTGAGTGGGCCCGCAACACATCTCGGGCTCGGGTTCGCTAATTCCGAATTAACGAATTTTCCGTTGTAATATAATTAAATCAAATTTAATTAAATAATTATGCCTAGCAAAATTACTATTCACGTCGCTAGCGAATTAATTCTAAATTAACTCGTTCGCCCGAATTAAAATCTAATTTTAATTCCGCCTCGAAATCTAATTTCGTCTAATATATCGAATATATTATTTTATCGATTAATTCCAAATTAATCATTCTCTCTCTATTAATAGTATTTTATCCGAGATAAAATTTCTCCGTAATTAATCCTAAATTAATTTTCTCTCTCTTATAATTAATCCAGATTAATTATGTCCGAGTCATACGTCATCGGTGAATCTTTGGGAAGCGACCCATGAGATCCCTGTATATGTTGGCAGTAAATCCGGTCGTCGGACTATCCGAACACGAATGTACCTAGTACTACATTTTTATCGATTTACGAGACATGGTTGGCTTCTAGCAAAGCTTCGTGCCTACCCAATTCTCCAGAAATATTCTTAATGGAATATATAATCTGTATTTGGCGTAGTATACGTAGTATTGCGTATTGCGATCTAGTATCGAATGTCACATGCAAGGCCTGGGGCTGGAATTGTGTCTGCCCCGTACGAAGCATATATCGGATCTCTGGTAACTAGTCTCTATAATCGGATAAACATGACCTAGTCATATTATCCCGATGACTGCAGTACATAAAGAGTACTAGTTCTGTATCCTGCATGATCATCATCTCCATATGACTGGAGTGATACTTTCATCTTGACATCACACCCAATATACTACGATTCTTAATATACCTAGAAGAGGCATACACAGAACCTGTTAAAGCCCTGGACGACCAAAACCAAAGTATATTGATTTTCTGAAGTATTATCGATGCAAGTCTCAGGTGAAGACCAAATACACCTACCCTGATTCGGACTTCCATAGACACATAGTCATACTACCAATGGAATTCTGAGGGGTCTATCTAGAGCGAAGCTGTTTCGTACCATCGGTAAACACAACCTCCTATCACACTTGTATAAGTATCCAATACTTAAATATATGAGAACTATGCTGTTATGCTCCCATAACGCGCACAAGTGCAATACTAGTCTATTCCGCATTATCGATGTCCAATCTCGATAATACTACGACTAGGGATGTTTTAATGATTAAACCTTAGTGGATTAATATTGTCTCATATCTTATTAATCTGGAACTAATCATATGGACTTTTATCATTTACATATCCCGGTAATCCAATTACAAATGATAAAAGAGCAATTTCCTTTGTCACATAGTTAATTTGTACATCAACACCATGTTCTGTACAAATAGTGATGTTATGGGTCATAATTGTCCAACACTTACTTTGTTAATTCACACAAATTTTATGCTTAATAGATCTTTGGCATGTTCTTAGAGAACCCAACAATGGTATCAGAGCCTATTTAAGCATGAAATGGATTAGGGTTCATAATCTTGAATTTTGGTATTTTTGCTTGGAGCATGATTTTATCAAATTGATTGTTTGAGTATGCTTGGATTATGATAACTTAGAGTTATGCATGATTAATTTTAAGAAAAATTGATTGGATTAATTTTCCCCAAATTGTTTGGCTTGGCCTAATCTATTGGACCTTGTAGCTCTTGGTGATTTTTTATTTTTAGACCATTGGATGTGTTTAAAATACATGGATATATTAATTGGATTGAAATCAAAATTGATGAAAAATATCCTATATTATCGTGAGCTATTGGAAGCATGTTGGGATTGATTTTGCTTAAATAATGTTGGACATGTATTGAAAATGATTTAGCATGATTAATTAATTAAATTGGTGTTTTGGAAATGTTAATTTAACTAATTAATTATGGCTATACACTTTAATTAAAAATTATGATATTTGGAATATTGTAATTTAATAAATTAGTCTTTAATTTGGAATTGGGCTATTGATGTTATATTTGGGCCTTATGGGCTTGGTTGGGCCAAGTTGGTTTAGGACAATTGGATTGGATCCAAATTGGGCCTAAAACAATTCCATTAAGTCCAAATATAATAAATGGGCCTTTTAAATTTAATTGGGCCTAATGGGCCAAAATTAATTTTATGGCAAAGGGTGATTCCTTATTGGGCTTTGGTTGCCAAAGTCCATGCCTTAAGAAATTAATTAAAAGCCCATTGGACTTTAATTAATTGACATTGGATGTTAATTGGGCCTTTGAGACCCATTAAGATTAGATTTAGAAACTAAGTCTAAAAGGCACATTAATAAAGTGTAATTATTTAATTTGGAATTAAATAAGAATTAATATTGAATACAAATTAAATTAGATTTAAAATTGTAGTTCGATATAATTTAAGAATACGCACTTTGAGTACTTATTCTTAAAACGAGTTGGACTCGCGCAAATCAAATCGTTGTTTGAACATTGGATGATCACTTAATTCAAAGATTAATTAATTGGATTAGATTGATTGAATAACATGCTTTGTGTGAATACATGGATGTATTGTATGAATAATGTATATCAGATGGATATTAGATGGGTGAGGGCAATTTTGGAAATTGTTGTAATAAATTTAGAATTTATTAAATTGGACCTGCTTGTCCAGCCTTTATCTCTTGACTCTTTGTAATTCTCTTCTCACCAATTCCCCTCAATGTAAATGAGGTTTCTTTAGAAGTATTATGTAATTAGGTAGAAGTTAGAATAGTGCTAGCCGGGGAGAGGAAATGGAGAGATTTGTTCTAGGAACAATTTGTTAAATATCCATCCGCATATCATTATTATTTTTCGCGCCTTATTATGCTTTTAGAATGCATTCTTAAGGGTGTATGATGAGACCAAATCAAAGATAATAAATTGGTTGCCAAATCGCGACAAAAACCCTCATTTTATATTAAGCGTTTTTCCTTCCATTGAGTGATTCTCTCTCAAGATCCAAGATTGGCATTGGTTTGTTGGCCAAAGTCAAGATCAATGTCCATCGCGGATGTGTTTGAATCATGAAAGCTTTGTTCCATATCGCACGCCTTGGGAAAGTTATGATTTGTTGGCCAAAGTCAATGTCATTTCTTGTTCATCGGCCTCGATTACGAAACTTTCCCACTGTCAATGGGTCACGCTTAACTGGTTTCATTAAGCTTGTTGAGCCAAAGTCAAGGCTTAGTTGATTCAGAGGAAAAGGTTAGGGAATATATGAGATATATTGGCATATATTGGATATATATTTCGGACTTGGATGTCCACCTACTGGATCTAGGAATTGGATGAGATCTAATTGATCATAGAGATCTACCTAGTTAAGTTTCATACAATTTGTTGGCCAAAGTCAAGGTTGTGTGTTATTTAACGGGATCCTAGCCCACTAGGAAACTAGGTTTCCCGAGTACTCCACAGAGGGTTAGAGGCTCGCCGAAAAATAGTGGGAGGCAAGTATTAAATTTACAATTTCGTTTAACTACTTGCCAATACGCGCTCATTTATTTTTCGTTATTAAAAAAATTTAAATATATTAGTTGGACTAATAATTAATTATTGTTAAACAATTGGACTGTATTCAAACTACTTCATTTATAGTTGATTATATAATTGGATTATAGTAATCAATATATTTGAATTTAACTAATCAAATAGTAGTTGATTATATAGTTAGACTATGGTAATCATTATATTCGACTGTACCCGAAATCGTTGATTGGATAGTTGGACTATTGGAATCAAGATAACTGAAAGATTACCGTTTAAAACATAATCCTGGGTGAAAATATCTTTAAGCGGCTTCAATTTTCAAATTGGGAATGGAACCTCAGGATAGTCCTAGGAGCCGAGAAGTTACTTTATTTGATAGAGTGACATCTCGGGCCTGAGCCCGGAGTTGAGCAAATAGTGGAGCATGAACTTTGGAAGACTCATGGTGATGATAACTGTAGTGCTCAATCCATTATGCTTGCCGCAATGACTCTTTAATTTCTTCATCAGAACTAAGGATTAAATCCTTATAATATGATATTGAAATTGAAGGATCTTTATAGATATATTCTTAGATCTTAGAAGTACTAATTGCAAAAGAAAACTCTTGGAGAGTTAATGGCTATGCTCAAGGAGACAGTGTCAGAGCTTGCAAAAAGACAAGAAGCGCAATGTGCATCTTACTTCGACATCCCAGAAGGCCAAGGCTTGGCCGAAGGCTTCTGGGGGTGTGAAAATAAGGGCAAAGGCAAAATCATCACAGTATTCTGGGAAGACAAAGGACATATCCCAAGATGTCTGCCTAAACTGTGGCAAACGGGGTCACTGGAAGCGTGATTGTCGTATGGACAAGGCAGACATTAAGGAAGTGAAGATGGGCAAGGCTCCGACTTCAGATATGTTTGTTATAAACATGTCCACTGCTGGTTTTAAAATTGGATTTTAGATACTGGATGTGGTACATAAATATATATACTGATGTGCGGGATCTGCTGATTAGCAGGATACTGACTTCATGTGAGATTGACCTATGAGTTGGAAACGGGACGAGAGTCGCTGTTTTGGCCGTAGAAACCTAAGTTTTGGAACTGCCCTTTGGGCATGTACTTATATTAGGATACTGTTATAATGTATCTAGTTTGACTAGGAACATTATCTCTGTATCTAGTTTAACCCGTTGTGGGTATACCTTTATATTCTAGAACACTAAGTATTTTATTTATAAAGATGATATTGAGATAAGCACATTAGATGTGAATAATAATATTTATATTATGAATATAAATGAATCTCAAACATATAATATGACAAACAAAAGCTCAAACTGAATAAATCTATTGAGACTTAAAAGTGGCATTGTTGTCTGGGACACATTAACAAGACCCGTATATCCACACTTTCGAAGAGTGGATACTAGGACGGATTTGATTTTAATTCAAATGATTTCTACAAATCTAGTTTATTAGGCAAAGTGCCTAAAACACCTTTTACTTGGTAAAAGTACAAGTGCCACCGATCTGTTAGCCCTCGTTCATAGTGACGTAAGTGGGCCAATGTCTAGCTAGGCTAGAGGTGCATATGAATACTTCGTAACCTTTACGGATGTGGCATCCCATTACGGTTATGTGTATCTTATGAAACACAAGTCAGAAACTTTTGAGTAATTCAAAGGGTTTCGACACGAAGTAAGAAAACAGACCGGTAAAAGTATTAAAAAACATTATTTGTAAAATACTTAAACATATGAGTTTCAAGATTACTTGAAAGAGTATGGTATTCTTTCACAGTGGACTCCTCCCGGGACACCTCAATTTGACGGTGTGTCCAAACAGAGAAACCGAACTTTGTTGAACATGGTAAGGTTAATGTTGAGTCGCTCTGAGCTACCAATTTCCTTCACAATATATGTATTAAACAGTGCATTACTTATTTTGAATAAGGTTCCATGTAAATCTGTTAGACATACTTCATATTAGATATGAACAGGAAAGAAATCGGGTTTCTCATTCCTGAAGATTTGGGAATGCTCGGCATACACTAAATATTTGGATGATACCAAACAAAAACTCAAATCGGATAAGTGCCTATTTGTAGGTTGTCCTAGGGAAATCAAAGTATAGTACTTATACAACTCACAAGAGAACAATGTATTTGTTGCTCTCCATGCGGTTTTCCTAAGAGGAATTCCTATATGCATTGGTAAGTGGGAGGAAAGTAAAACTCGGTGAAAATCATAGTAATACTATTTCAGGTACTGAGTCCTCACGGAACACCAACAGTTCATCAGGGATGAAACTGTACCAATAATCTTTGAATACACAAGAACCGCGTAGGTCAGAGAGAGTCAAAAAATAACTTGGGAGGTATAGGTTTTTGATCTCACCTCATGTAGATATCAATCCTATTGAGGAAGACGAACCGGCTACGTATGAGGAAATGATACAAGGTATTGACTCCTTTTATGACAAGGTGCCATGAAGTCTGAAATGGATTACATGTATACCAACTAAGTTTGGATACTAGTTGATGTACCAGATAGCACTATGCCTATTGGTACTATATGAGTCTTTAAGGAAGACATACATGGATGGCAATATACAAATGTACACGGCTAGGCTTGTACAGAAATGGTATCGTCAACGACATAGTATCGACCACGATGAAACCTTTTATCTGTTGCCATGATTAGATCCATTCGGATAATGCTTGCTAATGCTACATATTTCATTTACGAAATATGGAAAATGGACGTCAAAACCGCTTTCCTTAACGGAAACCTTTTGGAGGATGTTAACAACACCCTGACGGTTTTGTTGTGCCCTAAACAAGCAAACAAGGTTTGCGAGTTAAATCGATCTATTTATGGATTGAAGCAAGCATTGCGTTCTTGGAACTAACGTTTTGATAAGATAATAATTGTATATGATTTCATTCAAAACGAATATGATTCTTGTATATATAAGAAGGTTAGTGGGAGCGCACTGACAATGAATGTCCTATAAGTTGACGATGTATTGCTTCTTAGCAATAACATTCCCATAATATAGTCGGTGAAAGCTTGGATTTCATTAAAATTCTCCATGGAATACCTGGGAGAAGCAGGCTTTATTCTAGGAATAAAGATCTACTGGGATAGATCTAGAAAGCTGCTGACAACCCTCCCAGAGCTCGTATGTTTTTGATATGGACGCAACCTGGTGTCTCATATGCTTTGAGCATATGGAGTCACAATCAGGCCAATACAGGTGATGGTCACTGGATTGATGTTAAGAACATCCTTAAGTATCTTAGATGAACTAAGGATGCTTTTTTAAGTTATGGAGCAGGAGAACTTGAAGTGACTAGGTTCAGCGCTCAAGTTTCCAAACCGACAAAGACGACTTTAAGTCGCAATAAAGGTACATATTTAGTTTGAATAATGGAATAGTGAGCTGGAAATCTTCCAAGCAAGATACTGTTGCCGAATAAATAAAAAAAGTGGAACATTACTGCAGCTGAGGCAGCAAAATAAGTATTTTAGATCTATAAAATTCCTAATTAGATTAGGAGTAGTTCTGCTAGCAGCTGAGCTAGGCTATAACACAAGCTAAGGAACCGCGGTCTCATAAATGATCCAATTATGTACTTCGACTAATTCATCTGATTCGTTCGATCATACATCGTAGCGATGTGATGATCGAATAAAACGCATCAGATGATAACATTGCAAATCCGCTGACGAAAGCTATTTTTTCAGCAGAAGTTTGAGCGACCCGTA
The DNA here is from genome assembly GCA_019454045.1 of Zanthoxylum bungeanum. Taxonomy (NCBI): domain Eukaryota; kingdom Viridiplantae; phylum Streptophyta; class Magnoliopsida; order Sapindales; family Rutaceae; genus Zanthoxylum; species Zanthoxylum bungeanum. The sequence continues at coordinate 29,208 of SKCR01038037.1, forward strand.
CATAGTTCAGGTGTAGGACACTTGAGTGATTGGCTATAGGCCAAGTGGGAGATTGTTGGACAATTATGACCCATAGCATCACTATTTGTATAGAACATGGTGTTGTACAAATAAACTATGTGACAAAGGAAATTGCTCTTTTATCATTTGTAATTGGATTACCGAGATATATAAATGATAAAAGTCCATATGATTAGTACCGGATTAATAAGATATGAGACAGTATTAATCCACGTAAGGTTTAATCATTAAATATCCCTAGTCGTAGTATTATTGAGACTGGACATCGATAATGCGGAATAGACCAGTATTACACTTGTGCGTGTTATGAAAGCGTAACGGCATAGTTCTTGATGAGTGGTAAATCTATCACTATTTCCCACTCATTTAACTTAATATTTTGTATAGTTTCTTGAGTTTTGTGAATATTTTGATGTGTTTTGTGTTATTTTGTAGATAAATAAAGTTTCAGGATATGCTGGAGGTGATTTGGAGCAAAATTGTGAAATTTGGTGAAATTTGGCAAAAATGGTATTTTGGTAATTTTGGGCATTCCGACACCAAAATAAAGTTTCAAGACATTCTGGCGGTGATTTGGAGAAAAACTGTGAAATTTGGCAAAAAGGGTATTTTGGTAATTTTAGGCGTCCCGACACCGAGGGTATTTTGGTAATTGCACCACCATGCCACATGTCAAAGATTCAACGAGCCGTCTTTTTTAGCACACCATGCCACGTGTCGAAAATTCAGCGATCCAAAAAAAATAATAAAAAAAAATAAAAATCAGAAAAATAATAAAAAAATAAAAATCAGAAATAATAATAAAAAATTAGATTTTTTTGCCTATAAATAGATTTCGAATTTTTAGTTTCAAATGTACCTCTTCCTCTAAAATCCTTATAAATGAATTGAGAGTTCTTTTCTTTAGTCTCTTTTATTCAGTTTTATTTACGCTTTGTAGTAGTAATTCTATTTTTCCATGAGGGAGTAACCTCACCATGCTGAGGTAATAAGGAAATACTTTTACTTTTGCTATTTAGATTAATCTCCCTTAAAATATAATATATAAACTATTTAAAATCTGAATTAATAAAGGATACCGTCATACTGGACGGTTGGTTTAAGTTTATATTTCTGTTCCGCCTTATGGCTGGTATATTTGAATTTGACTTAATCAGGATACCTCCATTCCGGACGGTTGGTTTAAAATATTACAAGATTATATATTATATTATTGAGAGATATCTAAATAGTAAATAGTATAAGTTAATTCCTTTTACCTTAGCATTTCTTTTTATTACTTTTCAGTAATTTCATTTTATGTCTTTTAAGTTTTTATTAGTTTTAGCTATGTATTGTAACTAAATTAAATATCTAGGGTTGTGATAAATCTAATATCACCGATTTAAAAAGGGTTAGATTATAGTTTGGGTAATTAAAGAATTATTTGTTGAGTCATAACCTTAATGCCTTTTTATTAACTGATCACTAATAAAATTGATTAGATAAAACTTAAAATGAACTAGACATAGAGATTTTAAGTTTAAAGACCTTATACTCAACAACCCACGATCTTCTTTAAGGATAGATAAACCTTTAATAGATTTCCTTACAGGATATGAATATACATGTTGGGCGGGGGTAATCATAATTGGAATTTAATCTTAATGAATATAGGTAATTTAATTAACATAGACATATGGCTCAATTTGATTATTCTAGGTATTTGTAAATGACCATCGGAAGAGGCTTTTACATAATTTAGTATTCCAGATTAATAATTCAATAATTTACCTAACTATGATATAACTACTTCATCTTTTAAAAGATATTAGAAAGATTCGCAACCCTAGATCTTTGAGTCTTTTATTTTCATTAGTATTTTCTTTTGTCTTTTTATTTATTTACTTATTTAGCAAATCTACAAAATCAAATCAATCAAGCAATCAATTCCCTTCTCTTTATAATTAGATATTTGTAATTAAATAGTATCAACAATTAAACAACAGTAGGAATTAAGTCCTCGTGGGATCGATATTTTTATACTACTTGAACGATACGTGCGCTTGCGTTATACGTGTGTGTTTACGCGCCGGTCAAGTTTTTGGCGCCGTTGTCGGGGACTTATTTTTCTTGAGTTATTAATTTTGAAGCTATCTAATTTACTTGTATCTATTTTTTTTTTTTATCTGCAATTTTTATTTCTTTCTTTTATTTTCAGGTGATTGAAAAAATGGAACATTTTGAAACATTACGAGCTTTACTACTAGAAAAAATACATCCCAATCCTGGAGCAACAGTCTAGTTTTCTGAGGCCTGTTATTGATTTTAATCTAGGTCCCAAGATCATACAAGTCATGAAAACATGCGTGAATACACCAACGGAGGTAGCGGAATACTCACATCGATCGGTTGAGTCGATTTGGAGACGAACGAAGGCCAAAACGCACTGCCTTGGCGCATGAACTGCAGCAGTCCACTGTCTCCAAAAACAGAAATTTGAGATGCGAAAAGGAGCTCCTAGCTTCGTCGAACGGATCCCAGCTCATGGTCGAACCTCCCTACCACCTTCGCAAGACTCGTAGTGTGCTAGCACTTGCGGTTTCACCATGAAAACCCAACTCTTGGCTTCCCTATTCACGCCATTTCTGGTTTCAAAAACCAGTGAGTTTTTTTCAGTTTGGGCGTGAGAGAATAGAGCAAAATGAGAGAGAAAGAAATATTGTTAGTTGTTGTTAAATGTGTTAAGACTTTTACTTATATATTTTCCAAAAATATATAACAATTACCATTTGTTTTTCTTTTTCAAAAATCAAAATAAAAGGTAATAGTCTCCCACCAAACAACATCAACTATTCAACAACTACCATCACTCAAAGTGACTAGTTGTCTTTTCAATCAATCAATCAATCACATCACTCAAAGTGACATTTGATTTGACGCTTGATGTGACGAATGATTGACGCTTGATGCGACTTGCGTTGACGCACTCGAATTCGAAATACGAATGCGCTCGCAATCACACTCGGGCTCGGGTTCGCTAATTCCAAATTAACGATTTTTCCGTCGCGTCGTAATTAGATTATTACGCCTAGCGAATTCACTATTCACGTCGCTTACGAATTAATTCTAAATTAATTCGTTCGCCCGAATTAAAATCTAATTTTAATTCCGCGTCGAAATCTAATTTCGTTTAATATATCGAATATATTAATTTAATCGATTAATTCCAAATTAATCGTTATCTCTCTCTAGACGATATTTTATCCTAGATAAAATATCTCCGTAATTAATCCTAGATTAATTCTCTCTCTCTTCTATATAATCCCAGATTATTCAAGAGTGCGAGTTGTGCGTCATCGGTGGATTATCGGGAAGTGACCCATGAGATCTCCGGATAAGTTGGCAGTAAATACGGTCGTCGGAGTATCCGAATCACGTACGTACCAAGTACTACATTCTACCGATTTACGAGACAAGGTCGACTCCTAGCAAAGCACCAAGTCTACCCAATTCTCCGGACATATCCATCTAAGAATATTAAGATCTGTATCAAGCGTAGTATACGATTGTATTGTGTATATCGGCCCAGTATCTGATAGTCACGTGCTAGGCCTGGGGCTGGATAAGTGTCTGCCCCGTACGAAGCACATGTCGGATGTCTGGTAACTAGTCTCTATAATCGGATATACATGACCTTGTCATAATATCCCGATGGCCGCGCAGCACTTAAGAGCACTAATACCGTATCCTGCGTGACATTATCTGCACTATGACTGGAGTGATACTTCCGTCTTGACATCACATCCAATACACTACGATTCTCAATATACCCGACATTGGCGTACACAGAACCGGTTAGAGTCCTAGACGACCTCAACTAAAGTATATCGATTGTCGTAAGCATTAGCGATGTAAGTCTCAGGTTAAGACTATACACACCTACCTTGATTTCGGCCTCCCATAGACACATATTCATAATACCAATGGGATTCCGAGGGGTCTATCCAGAGCGAAGCTTTTCCCGTACCATCGGTGAAACACGACACTCCTATCGCACTTGCATAAGTATCCAATACTTATATATATACATGAGAATTATGCCGTTGTGCCCTCACAACGCGCACAAGTGCAATACTAGCCTATTCCGCATTATCGATGTCCAGTCTCGATAATACTCCGGCTAGGGATATTTAATGATTAATCCTTCGGGGACTGATACTGTCTCATATCATTCTCAATCCAGGAACTAATCATAGGGACTTCTCTTCATTTATATATCTAAGGTGATCTAATCACAAATGATGAGAGTGCAATTTCCTTGTCACATAGTTAATTTGCTACAACAACACAATGATCCGTGCAAATAGTGACGCTATGGGTCATATTATCCAACAATCTCCCACTTGGCACATAGCCAGTCACTCGAGTGTCTAACACCCGAACTATGTACGGTTCGCTCAAATTGCTGAGGAAAGGTTTTCGTCAGCGGATTTGTATGATTATCGTCTGACGCGATTTAACACGACATCACATCGCCACGATGTATGATCCGAACGAATCAGATGATATAGAAGTATATATCTGGATCGTCGATGAGACCTTTAATTCCTAGCATGTGCTGACGCCTAGCTCAGCTGCTAACAGAACTATATCTAATCTAATTAGATTTATTTTTGATCCAAATGGCTTCTTTTGCTGCCTCAGCCGCAGCAATTAATCCGCATTTGTTGTTTATTCGGCAACAGCTATCTTGCTCGGAAGATTTCCAGCTCACTGTCCCAGTGTTCAAACTTTATAGTACCGTAGTATTTAATTGTTTGGAAACTTGCAGCAGTGATCCCAGTCACTTCAAGTTCTCATTCTCCATAGTTTTAGACAGCATCTTTAGTTCTCTAAGATACTAACAGATGTTCTTAACTTCATCCAGTGACTATCACTTGGATTGACCTGATCGTGACTCCATATGCTCGAAGCGTATGAGACACCAATACAAGTACATTTTAAATGTACAATTTCCCAAAGAGTGTTAACAACTCCAATCTATCCCAGTAGATCTTTATTCCTCGAATAAAGGTTGTTACTCCCCAGAATTCTACGGAGAATTTCTATTGAAAGAATATCTATGAAAGCCAAGCTTTCACCAATTGCTTTATGGGAATTTCATTGTCAGTGCGCTCTCCCACTAACCTCCTAATATACACAAGAATTATTTCGTTTTGAGTCAAATCATAAACCATTATGATTATTTCAAAACGACAGTTCCAAGAACCTTATGCTTGCTTCAATCCAAACATGGATCGAATAACCCGCAAACCTCGTTTGTTGGTTATACAAAATCGTCAGGATGTTGTAAACATCCTCCAAAAGGTTTCCTTTTTAGGAAATCGATTTTGATCTGCATCTTCAAAATGGATTTACCATGGCAACAGGTAAAAGGTTGAACCGTTATTAACACAATGTTGATAACGATACCTTTCCGTCAAAAGCCCAACTTTGTACGTTGGTATGTTGCCTTCCATGTATGTCTTCCTTGAAGACGTTAATGTACCAATAGGCACAATGCCTTGTGGTACAACAACTAGTATCCAAAATAGTTGTTATACATGGAATCCATTTCGGACTCATGGCACTTTGCCATAATATGGAGTCGATACCTCGTATCACTTCCTCAAAACGTAGTCGGTGGATATACCTTCATAAGATTGATATCTTTATGAGGTTAGATCAGAAACCCATACCCTAGGTTGTTTTCTGACTCTATCCGATCTACTCAGTTCTTGTGTATTCGAAGATTAATGGTATAGATTTATCATAGATGAACTATATGTGTTCCATTAAGGACTTCGTGCCTTGAACAGTATTACTCCGATTTTCATCGAGTATCACTATCCTCCCACTTACCACTGCATATCGGTATTCCTCTCAGGAAAAATGCATGGTGAGCAACAATCACATTGTTCTCATGTGAGATTTATAAGTACTATACTTATGGTTTCCCTTAGGATAACCTATATTGGCACTTATCCAATTTGGGTCTTTAGTTTGGTATCATCCAAACGTTATGCCTAATACTTCGTGTCGAAACCCTAATAGTTTCCGCTGTGTTCTTCAAAGAAACACATAACCATAACGTGATGTTACATCCGTTAAGGTCACGAAATATTCATGTTCACATCTAGCCTAGCTAGATATGGGCCCACTAACTTCACCATGAATAGGGCTAACAGATTGGTGGCTTTTATACTATTACCAAGTAAATAATATTTTAGGTACTTTACCTAATAAACTAGATTCGCAGACTTTATTTGAATAGTCAAATCAGTCCTAATACCCAATCTTCAAAAGTGTGGATATACGAGTCTCGTTAAATTGTGTCCTAGACAACAATACCACAAATAAGTCTCTATTGATCAAATCAATTTGAGCTATTTATTTGTCATTTTATATGTTTGAGATTTTAATTATATTCAAAATATAAATTCGTTATTCACATCTAATGTATTTATCTCTGTATCATCTTTATATAATGAAACACTTAGTGTTCAAGAATATAAAGGTTTATCCGCAATGGATTAAACACTGATATAGAGATAATGTCTCTAGTCAAACTAGTTACATTATAACAGTTCCTAATTTAAGTACATACCCGAAGGGTTGTTCCTAAACTTAGGTATCTACGGTCGAAACAGCAACTTCCGTCCCGTTTCCGATTCGCAGAGTAATCTCAGCTTGAAGTCAGTATCCTGCTCAAAGCAGATTCTGAACATCAATACATATATTTTATGTACCACACTAAGTATTTAAAATCTAATTTCAATACTAGTAGTGAACATACTTTGACAAATATTTTAAAGTTAGAGCCTCGCCCTTTCTTTAATTCCTTGGTGTCTGCCATATCCAAATGGTAGTTACTTAGGGATATGTTAATTATCTTTTCAATATTTCACAAACCTTTGGCCAAGCCTTGGGTTTCGGAATATTGAAACGATGTGCACCTCGTGCAACACGCCCAATTGCAAACTTTTGACTTTTCACCTCTAGAATAGTCAAATCAATTCTCTAAGAATTATAATTGCAATTTAATACTTTTAAATCTAAAGATAGATTTATGATAAGTATATTAATAAGCACTAAAGTCATCATCATATAAATCTTCCAAAGATTTTATGCTCTACTTATTTGCTTAATTATGGGCCTAGTCATAATAAGTTATTTTATCAACTAAATTAACCTATTATTTATTCCCAATATGAAATTAAATCATTTAAAACATTTAATCCAAGGATTATATATTTTAAATATTCAACTTTTCAATTCTTTCTAGATTTCAATAGTCCAACTATTTAATCAATAAATAAGGTACTATTTATTATAATGATTACAATAATCCAATTATTTAATCAACTATAATTTTAATATTGATTACTATAATCCAATTATAAAATCAACTATCATTTAATTCAATTATATTGATTACTATAATCCAATTATTATAAAATCAACTATATATTGAATGGGTTGTATATAGTCCAACTATATATATTTTTAAAACAACATAAAATATTAGTCCAACTAATACTTTTGATTAATATGACGAATAAAATAGATGAGCGCGTTTAGCGAGTATTCGAACGAATGTTGCAAATTCAATACTTGCCTCCCACTTTTTCGTCGAGCCTCTAACCCTCTGTCGAGTACTCGGGAAACCGTGTTTCCTAGTGGGCTACGATCCCGTTAAATATCACACAATCTTGACTTTGGCCAACAAATTGTATGATTATTAACTAAGTAGATCTCGAAGATCAATTGGATCTCATCCAACTCCTAGATCCAGTAGGTGGACATCCAAGTCCCAAACATATATCTTATATATGCCTATACATCGAATGTATACCCTAACCTTTTTCCTCTGAATCAACTAGGCCTTGGCTTTGGCACAACAAACCTAATGATCCCAGTCAAGCGCGGACCCATTGACCATGGAAGCTTCGTAATCAATGTCGTTGGACAAGAAGTGGTCTTGACTTGGCCAACAAACCACAACTTGGACAAGACACCAATATGGAACAAAGCTTCGTGATTCAAACACATCTTCGACGGATAAGGGCTTGACTTTGGCCAACAACCCATGCCAATCTAGGATCTTGAGTAAGAATCACTCAATGGAAGGAAAAGACGCATGATATTTGATGAGGGCTTTTTCGCGTGCAAATTGGCTACCAATTTAATTATCTTTGTTAAGGTCTCATCATCATACACCCTTAAACATGCATTCTAAACACATAATAAAGCGCATATGAAAATAAATAATAATGATATGCGGATAGATACTTAACACATTGATCCTAGATCAAATCTCTCCTTTCTCACTCAAGCTAGCACATGTATTACATCTACCCCTTACACTACACTTCTAAAGAAACCTCATATACATAGAGGGGAATAGGTGAGAAGAGAATACAAAGAGAATAGAGGGATAAGGCTGGACACGAGGTCCAATTTAATAAATCGAATTTATTACAACAATTTCTAAAATTGCCCACCCATCTAATATCCATCCGATATACATTATTCTTTCAACACAACCACGTATTCACACACATAAGCATGCTATCAATCAATCTAATCAAATTAATTAATCTGATAATTAAGTGATCATCCAATGTTCAAACAACGATTTGATTTTGTTCGAGTCAAACTCGTTTTTGCGAATAAGTACTTAAAGTACGAATTCATGAATTAAATTAAACTACATCATTAAATCTAATTTAATATGTACTTAATACTAATTCACTATTTAATTCCAAATTAAATATCACACACTTTATATAAACCTTTTACGACTTAAATTCCAAATTTAATCGTAACGCGTCTCAAAGACCGATTAACGTCCAACGTCAATTCAACTAAAGTCCAATGGGCTTTTAATTGATTTCTCAAGGCATGGACTTTTGGTCAACTCGGTCAAACCGATAACCAAAGTCCAATCCGGGATTTACCCCATAAGCCCATAAATCAATCTTGGCCCATTAGGCCAATTGAACTTTAAAGGTTCATTAGTTGCATTTGGGCTTTATGGTTAAGGTTTTGGGCCCAATTGGATCCAATCCATTTGGCCTAAACCCAACTTGATAAAATCAAGCCCAATAGGCCCAATTACAACATTAATAGCCAAATCCAATTTAAGGCCTCAAATAATTAAATTACCAAATCCAAATTTCCAATTTAATTACCTAAAGTGTATATCATGATTAATCACCCAAATCAATATTTCCAAAACATCAAATTGTCCAATTAATCATGCTCAATTTCATTATCACATGTCCAACACATTTAATGAAAAATCAAACCATATTACATGCTTCTAAGTCTCGGCCAAGGAAGGTTATTTTGTCCGATTTGAATTCAATCCGATTAATTACACAATCGACAACGTATTAACTTCCCGAATGATTTCATCACACATCCAATGTTCATAAAATCAAAAATCCAAGACATTAAAGGCTTAAGTACATTCGGCCAAGGGATTACATTTGGGGATTTTATGTTCAATTCCAAATCCAATCCAATTGATTCAAATTAACATTATCCTATATGATTCTAACTCATCCAATGAATCAAAATCAAAAAATTCCAAATTACCAAAATCATCATCATATTCGGCCAACATCAATATTTTGGGGAAAATTATTCCAAATCAATTTTCAACAAATTGGTCCAACCAAATGCAATTAGACATGTTATAAGCATACTTAAACAATCAATTTATTCAAATCATGCTCAACAAACATTTACCCAAATTTTAAGCCCTACATTTTTCATGCTTGAACCTAAGGCTCTTGATGCCATTATTGATTTTAAATCTAGGTCCCAAGATCATACAAGTCATGAAAACATGCGTGAATACACCAACGGAGGTAGCGGAATACTCACATCGATCGGTTGAGTCGATTTGGAGACGAACGAAGGCCAAAAACGCACTGCCTTGGCGCATGAACTGCAGCAGTCCACTGTCTCCAAAAACAGAAATTGAGATGCGAAACGGAGAGCTCCTAGCTTCGTCGAACGGATCCCGGCTCATGGTCGAACCTCCCTACCACCTTCGCAAGACTCGTAGTGTGCTAGCACTTGCGGTTTTCACCATGAAAACCCAACTCTTGGCTTCCCTATTCACGCCATTTCTGGTTTCAAAACCAGTGAGTTGTTCAGTTTGGGCGTGTGAGAGAAGAGAGCAAAATGAGAGAGAAAGAAATATGTTAAGTTGTGTTAAATGTGTTAAGACTTACTTATATATTTTCCAAAAATATATAACAATTACCATTTGTTTTTATTTTTCAAAAATCAAAATAAAAGGTAATAGTCTTCCACCAAACAACATCAACTATTCCAACAACTACCATCACTCAAAGTGACAGTTGTCTTTTCAATCAATCAATCAATCACATCAATCAATCACATCACTCAAAGTGACATTTGATTTGACGCTTGATGCGACTTGCGTTGCCGCACTCGAATTCAAAATACGAATGCGCTCGCAATCACACTCGGGCTCGGGTTCGCTAATTCCAAATTAACGATTTTTCCGTCGCGTTGTAATTAGATGATTACGCCTAGCGAATTCACTATTCACGTCGCTTACGAATTAATTCTAAATTAATTCGTTCGCCCGAATTAAAATCTAATTTTAATTCCGCGTCGAAATCTAATTTCGTTTAATATATCGAATATATTAATTTAATCGATTAATTCCAAATTAATCGTTATCTCTCTCTAGACGATATTTTATCCTAGATAAAATATCTCCATAATTAATCCTAGATTAATTCTCTCTCTCTTCTATATAATCCCAGATTATTCAAGAGTGCGAGTTGTGCGTCATCGGTGGATTATCGGGAAGCGACCCATGAGATCTCCGGATAAGTTGGCAGTAAATACGGTCGTCGGAGTATCCGAATCACGTACGTACAAAGTACTACGTTCTACCGATTTACGAGACAAGGTCGACTCCTAGCAAAGCACCAAGTCTACCCAATTCTCCGGACATATCCATCTAAGAATATTAAGATCTGTATCAAGCGTAGTATACGATTGTATTGTGTATATCGGCCCAGTATCGGATAGTCACGTGCTAGGCCTGGGGCTGGATAAGTGTCTGCCCCGTACGAAGCACATGTCGGATGTCTGGTAACTAGTCTCTATAATCGGATATACATGACCTTGTCATAATATCCCGATGGCCGCGCCAGCACTTAAGAGCACTAATACCGTATCCTGCGTGACATCATCTCCACTATGACTAGAGTGATACTTCCGTCTTGACATCACATCCAATACACTACGATTCTCAATATACCCGGCATTGGCGTACACAGAACCGGTTAGAGTCCTAGACGACCTCAACTAAAGTATATCGATTGTCGTAAGCATTAGCGATGTAAGTCTCAGGTTAAGACTATACACACCTACCTTGATTTCGGCCTCCCATTGACACATATTCATAATACCAATGGGATTCCGAGGGGTCTATCCAGAGCGAAGCTATTTCCCGTACCATCGGTGAAACACGACCTCCTATCGCACTTGCATAAGTATCCAATACTTATATATATACATGAGAATTATGCCGTTGTGCCCTCACAACGCGCAAAAGTGCAATACTAGCCTATTCCGCATTTTCGATGTCCAGTCTCGATAATACTCCGGCTAGGGATATTTAATGATTAATCCTTCGGGGACTGATACTGTCTCATATCATTCTCAATCCAGGAACTAATCATAGGGACTTCTCTTCATTTATATATCTAAGGTGATCTAATCACAAATGATGAGAGTGCAATTTCCTTGTCACATAGTTAATTTGCTACAACAACACAATGATCTGTGCAAATAGTGACGCTATGGGTCATATTATCCAACACTGTTGTCCAGCCTAACAACTATCACGGAAGCCAGAACCAAACAATACTACATTTGCTCATCAGAATGAAATGGGAAGATGTGTAATTTATGATGGTACCACCCGAGCGATCAATGTATTTACCTTTCAGAGTGGCGGAATTATTGGAATCATTCAAGGTACTAGTAGAATCATCACATTTTCCATCTTATCCACCATCCATTTACGATCTTCATCAAGAACCAGATCCATCAGAGGAAGATCAGTTGATTCACATGCTCAAAAATTTGTTCGAGGACGAGAAGCTCAATTTAATGTAAAAATTCAGAGTCAAGCGGCGTCTATACAGAGGATGACAGATCAAGTTAGACAACTAACAGACAACCTGAATCACATATCTCACAGAGCAAATTCAAATAATACTGAAGAAGCCTTCGAATATCCTGAGATTCATCATGACATCATAACAGAGGACGAGGCTGAGCAATATCAAGAATCAGAGGTATCAGTTCAGAAGTCTGCACCAACCAAGTCTCAATTTGACTTTTATTATTCTGAATCTGACGAGGATGAAGAAACTGAGCTTTTTGTACAAACTGCACCAACAAGGAAGGATGAAACTTTCCATCCTCAGATTGAAGATCTTGGAGCATGCTTTGCTACGATGTTGAAGAAGATCTTCCTAAACCATCCATTCCAGTCATATCAGAGGATGAAGACCTAAAATCTGACATTTTTTCATCCTCAGGTTGACAATTTTGAAAAATGTATTTCACAGATGACAGATGAATAGCTGAATACAGAGATCCTAAAATTCATATGTGAAGAAAAGGTGGAGCAAGAAGCAGAGAAAATGGAGGAGCAAATGTCTGACCAAATTGAAAATCCAGAGCATTCAGGAGAAACATCGCTGTATCGGGGAGTACAAATCAGAGATATCACCAAGAAGCTTGACAGAATGGAACTTCCATTCCAAGTCAAGCACCATACAAGACCTCCTGATTTTCTTTCTTTCTTTTCAGGAATCACTGGAGCAACAAAGATTAAAAAGGTGGCACAAGCACTGAATGAGACAAAACTCTTTTTGCCACTTTACCGTTGGAAGAGACCCTTCAAAAGCAACGCACATGGGAATGTCTTTAATCGGACATCCAAAACGACACTGAAACCGCCTTGATAGATGGATTTCAGTCACGTCTGGCTGAAGACGAAAAATTTAGCGCTAGCAGGGAGGCAACCCATGCAATTTGTTATAATTTCTATTTTTATTTTATGTATACATGTTGTAGAGTTTTTAATTTTGTGTGTTATTTTTGTAGGAAAAGCACAAACGGAGCATTTTAAGACAGAAGGAATGGTGTTTGGCAAGAATAAGAGATAATTCATTAGCGATGGCTGAGTAAGGAATGAAATCTTGAGACACATCCTAATGGATTTATATACCAAACGAGTGGCGTATTGCGTACACAATTCTGTTGCCTTAATTATTGCTTTGATTTGCTTTTCTTTTGTTATTTTCTTTATTTTCGTAGACAGGATCCATACTTTTTGACATTTCACGATTTCTTTTGTTTTATTTTGCTAACAAGCTTCCTTTGGAAGATACTAGTGCTATTATTACTCCCTTTTTCAGGTACTATAAATTCAGCCCGTCATTGCACCTTTGGAGGCATTCAGAGTTAAGAAAGAAATACATAAAAAATGGAAGCCACTTCAACAAGACGAGTTCAAAACATCTGTGTGTTTTGCGGTAGTAGTGTTGGTACTAAACCACAATACATAGAAGCAGCACAAGAATTGGGTCGAGTCTTAGCTGCAAGGAATATGCACTTAGTATATGGTGGAGGCAATCTTGGACTAATGGGGATCGTTTTAAAGTCGTACAAGAAGGAGGCAGTCATGTTTTGGGAATCATCCCAAAACCCTTGGCAGATGCAAATTTGATTGAACCATCAAACGGAGAGGAACTGATCGTTCCAGGTATGTCTGAACGACTGGTAGAAATGATTAATCGTGCTGATGCTTTTATTGCTTTGCCAGGTGGCTTAGGCACACTGGAGGAAATTTTTATAGTGTTATCATTGGCAAACTTGAACATACACCAGAAACCGATGGGCTGTTTAACGTTGATGGATTTTATGATTTTCTTTGTGTGTTTCTTGATGATGCACGGAGAAATGGGTTCGTGTCAAAACCTATGAAAGAACTCCTCTATACTGCCAGAACTGCTCCGGATCTAATAGACCAACTCTTAGCCCATGAACCACAAGTTGACCCTGTCATTTCGAAGATAAATTGGTCTGAGGACGATCGTGGTAAGAAGCGTCGAATAAATCTGGACCTTAACCTTTAATTTGCTTGTAGTAATTCAGCTAATCAGGTACTATCTTCTAAACTCTTCTTCTACTGTTTAAAGACATTGGGGACAATGTCTCATTTAGGTTTGGGGGTGAGGAATAGTTAATAGTATCTTGTTTATAGTTTGTGTTTTTATGTTTAGTCCAAACTTTTTCGAAAAATAAAAAAAATTAAAAAATTAATAAAAACAAAGGGCATATTTAAAGCTAGGTGATGGTTTGGTGTCTTCCTTCACTCACTACCTTTTTATAAGGAAACGCTGTGGAGGCACCTAGATAATCATTCACTTGTAGCGTGTTGTGGCAGACTAGTTTGGATGACTCGTTGTTTATTCCTGAGAACAAGCGATAAGAGCCTAAGGGGCTAGGGTACTTAAGTGAGCCTCGCTCCACCCTCCCTCTGGGGAATCTACAACGGGAAGTCCATTCGTCAGTTAGTCACACACCAGAAATTCGTTGGCATGTACCAAAAGGTATAAAAAAAAGTGCGTTCACTTGGTCGCTTGAACCCTTGAGTGGGGAGTCCTAGTTGTGAACAATCCTTCGTCAGCGAGAGCCTTTGATTAAACTTCTAAAAATACATGTAAATTATAGTTATATGACCAGTAGAAATGTTTAGTTGTTATGTTGACTAAAAAGATGAAATTGGTAAGAAATAGCTGTGTAAGGAATTTCCACTCCTGAGACGTATTTCAAACCTAATTCAAAACAAGTTAATTTTTGTTTATTCCTTTTGAATTATTTAATTTGTAAAATCTCCATAAAGCTGACTAAAATGGATCTTCATATACTTAGTTGGCAGATATTATCAACATACATGGTAACATACGGACATAGGATAAAATTGAAAAGATTGTAATATTCAGTGCTATAGTTTAATTGGAAAAGCATCTCAAAAAAGTGATGGAGTAAAAAAAAGTGTCTGAGATCCGAGTTATTAAGTCTGTAAGGGTATTTTAATACCTAGTGCCCTAAAACCAACTGGTTTGGGAGTCACTGGCCCAACACTCGCTACATGGATCAAAAAGATGATAGAAAATAAATATATATATATCTGAAGTCTGAGTAATTAAGTCCTTAGGGGTGTCTTAACACCTGATGCCCTAAAGCCAACTGGTTTGGGAGTCACCGACCTAAAGCTCGCTAGATAGATGGAAGATATTGTATATAAAAAAAAAATCAAAGAAAAAAATCAGAAAAAATCAGAAAATTTATTCCATCACTACAAAAGGTGTGAAATCTGATAAAACTTTAGGACAAAAATATTACTCTCTTATCAACTGCACTTATGACCGTTGTGGGCAAAAATGAGTTGTTTAATATTTTGTTGGCTGTGTATATGAAGAATGGTAAAAATAATCGAAGAATTTACTTATTTACTAATTTAGAATGAAACAAAACAACTAGTAAACTTGGAGTAGAAGTTTCATCTAACTAGTCACAAACTTCTTTATTCTCTTTTCTCTTGTCTTTTTTCTTTTGTGTGCATTAGTTTCACTACCTTTTTACTTTTATAAAATGTTTGTGGGTATCATTACTGTAAACCCTCACGAGACTACAACTCGTCCACTAGGGACACCTAGGGGTTTAAAGGCTTGTTGCATACGCTAAATGCAATCGTGATCCCTACGAAAATGGCTTAGTTAAAATTTTATTATGTTATTTTATTTTGCTCGAGGACTAGCAAAATGTTAGGTTTGAGGGTGTGATGAGTGGTAAATCTATCACTATTTCCCACTCATTTAACTTAATATTTTGTATAGTTTCTTGAGTTTTGTGAATATTTTGATGTGTTTTGTGTTATTTTGTAGATAAATAAAGTTTCAGGATATTCTTGAGGTGATTTGGAGCAAAACTGTGAAATTGGTGAAATTTGGCAAAAAGGGTATTTTGGTAATTTTGGGCATCCCGACACGGTATTTTGGTAATTTTGGGCATTCCGACACCAAAATAAAGTTTCAAGACATTCTGGAGGTGATTTGGAGCAAAATTGTGAAATTTGGCAAAAAGGGTATTTTGGTAATTTTAGGCGTCCCGACACCGAGGGTATTTTGGTAATTGCACCACCATGCCACATGTCAAAGATTCAACGAGCCGTTTTTTTAGCACACCATGCCACGTGTCGAAAATTCAGCGATCCAAAAAAAATAATAAAAAAAAATAAAAATCAGAAAAATAATAAAAAAATAAAAATCAGAAAAAAATAATATAAAAAAATTAGATTTTTTGCCTATAAATAGATTTCGAATTTTTAGTTTCAAATGTACATCTTCCTCTGAAATCCTTATAAATGAATTGAGAGTTCTTTTCTTTAGTCTCTTTTATTCAGTTTTATTTACGCTTTGTAGTAGTAATTCTATTTTCCATGAGGGAGTAACCACACCATGCTGAGGTAATAAGGTAATACTTTTACTTTTGCTATTTAGATTATCTCCCTTAAAATATAATGTATAAACTATTTAAAATCTGAATTAATAAAGGATACCGCCATACTGGACGGTTGGTTTAAGTTTATATTTCTGTTCCGCCTTATGGCTGGTATATTTGAATTTGACTTAATCAGGATACCGCCATTCCGGACGGTTGGTTTAAAATATTACAAGATTTATATTATATTATTGGGAGATATCTAATAGTAAATAGTAGAAGTTAATTCCTTTTACCTTAGCATTTCTTTTTATTACTTTTCAGTAATTTCATTTTATGTCTTTTAAGTTTTTATTAGTTTTAGCTATGTATTGTAACTAAATTAAATATCTAGGGTTGTGATAAAATCTAATATCACCGATTTAAAAAGGGTTAGATTATAGTTTGGGTAATTAAAGAATTATTTGTTGAGTCATAACCTTAATGCCTTTTTATTAACTGTTCACTAATAAAATTGATTAGATAAAACTTAAAATGAACTAGACATAAAGATTTTAAGTTTAAAGACCTTATACTCAACAACCTACGATCTTCTTTAAGGATAAATAAACCTTTAATAGATTTCCTTACAGGATATGAATATACCTGTTGGGCGGGGGTAATCAATAATTGGAATTTAATCTTAATGAATCTAGGTAATTTAATTGACATAGACATATGGTTCAATTTGATTATTCTAGGTATTTGTAAATGACCATCGGAAGAGGCTTTTACATAATTTAGTATTCCAGATTAATAATTCAATAATTTACCTAACTATGATATAACTACTTCATCTTTTAAAAGATATTAGAAAGATTCGCAACCCTAGATCTTTGAGTCTTTTATTTTCCTTAGTATTTTCTTTTGTCTTTTTATTTATTACTTATTTAGCAAATCTACAAAATCAAATCAATCAAGCAATCAATTCCCTTCTCTTTATAATTAGATATTTGTAATTAAATAGTATCAACAATTAATAACAACAGTAGGAATTAAGTCCTCGTGGGATCGATATTTTTATACTACTTGAACGATACGTGCGCTTGCGTTATACGTGTGTGTTTACGCCAGTCAGTTCTCATATATTTGGGTATTGGATACTCATGCAAGTGTAATAGGAGGTTCTGTTTACCGATGGTACGAAAACAGCTTCGCTCTGGATAGACCCATCGAAATCCCATTGGTAGTATGACTATGTGTCTATGGGAATCCGAATCAGGGTAGGTGTATTTGGTCTTAACCTAAGACTTGGATCGCTAATACTTGCGACAATCAGTATACTTTGGTTTTGGTCATCCTGGGCTTTAACAGGTTCTGTGTATGCCTTTTCTGGGTATACTGAGAATCGTAGTGTATTGGGTGTGATGTCAAGATGGAAGTATCACTTCAGTCATATGGAGATGATGACCACGTAGGATACGGAACTGGTACTCTTATGTACTGCAGTCATCGGGATAATATGACTAGGTCATGATTATCCGATTATAGAGACTCGTTACTAGAGATCCGATATATACTTCGTACGGGGCAGACACAATTCCAGCCATAGGCATAGCATGTGATATCGATACTGGATCGTAATACGCAATACTACATATACTACGCCTGACAAAGATTATATATTCCTTAAAATAATATTTCTGGAGACATGGGTAGGCACGGTGCTTTGCTAGAAGCCAACCATGTCTTGTAAATCGGCAAAAACGTGGTACGGGGTACGCACGTATTCGGATAGTCCGATAACCGGATTTACTGCCAACATATCCATAGATCTCATGGGTTGCTTCCCGAAGATTCACCGATGACGTATGACTCGAACATAATTAATATGGGATTAATTATGAGAGAGAGAGAGAATTAATCTAGTATTAATTACGGCGAGAATTTATCTGGGATAAAATTCAAATAGAAGAGAGAGAACGATTAATTCAGAATTAATCGATTAAATGATATATTCGATATATTAAATGAAATTAGATTTCAAAGCGGAATTAAAATTGGATTTTAATTCGGGCGAACGAGTTAATTTAGAATTAATTCGCAAGCGACTTTCGTAATAATTTTACGAGGCATTATTATTTAATTAAAATTGATTTAATTAAGTTGCAACAGAAAATTCGTTAATTTGGAATTAACGAACCCGAGCCTGAAATGTGTTTAGCGGGCCCACTCGGATTTTGAATTTCAAGTTGGGCCCACATCAAGTCACATCACTAGTCAATCTCATCACTTTTTTGTTGATGGAAGTTGTTTGTAGTTGTTTGCTTGTAAAACAAAAATCTTATTTTGATTGAGTGAAATACCTTTTACTAACTTTTTAAAATTTGGTATTAGGTTACTTGATTTCGTAAATCAAAAAATACAACTCATTCTCTCTTTTTGCTTCATGACCGATTGCCTCTCCCTCTCCTCTCATCCCAAAAAGCCGAGAGTTGCTTCTCACCATTAGAAAATTTTGTAGCAAAATTTTCCTAAGCTAGCACTTAAAAGGAGTCTACAAAGGTGATAGGGAAACTTTCCCATTGAGTTTGGAATTCAAAGTTCAAGCTTGGAACTCAACCATACAATCAAAGAGGAGCTTGGAGCACTACACAAAGGAGAAAAAATTTTGTTATCTACACATCCATATAGACGATCAAAGTGAGTATCTTTTCCGCAACTTACTTTGTTAATTCACACAAATTTTGCTTAATAGATCCTTGGCATGTTCTTAGAGAACCCAACAACATCCCCCTCCTCGAAGAGAACTACGGCAAGGAATAAGCTAACGTATCCCCTTGAACCTCTAACTATGAACAACACTACTAGTCTCATCTCAAATGTAAATCATACATGGGACCATTGCCTAACTCAACAACATAACATGCAACTCAAATACTCAGAACTCTATACTCAAATACACATTGTTTACAACTCTGTAATTGACACTTTTAACTCATTACAATGAGTTATACAATACTAATATATGCATGCAACTTTACTTTGACTCTGACTATACTGTAACTCTGTCTGAATTCTCTCTCTGACTAGACTTGGTGGACAAAACACTGTAGTGACTGCCATTAGTATCCATCTTCTCGATATCGTCCTCCGGGTAACCTGCAAAAAAAAAAAAAAACACTGGGAGTGGGGGTTAGATCGTTTGAATGACCTAGTGAGTGGATAATTTCAAACGAAAACTGAAAAGCTTTAATAATAAATACTTGGTTCTAAAATCGAAACTGTCTTAAGAAAACCGCCTTTTCTAAAAACTCTTTTCTGTCTGAAAAGCTATGAATTCCTTCTGTAACACTGATCTCTCTTGAAAATTTTTCATAAAACTTATCTTTGCTGAAAATCTGTTTCTGCTGAAATATGTTTCTGAGTATCTATAGAAAACCTAACGCATTGGGGTGTTACGTATCGGCGTCCCCTCATACGCCTAAACTACTGGTCTTGGGGCGTTACGTATCCCTGTCCCCCAAGCCACTGAACATGAGCCAAGTGTGTAAATCCATATCATTGGGGCATTACGTATCACCGTCCCCAGATGCATACCATTGTCTTGTCCTTGAATCTAGGGTCTAGGGGCGTTACGTATCGCCGTCCCCTTAGCCCTGAAACCTAGGATCTATGGGCGTTACGTATCATCATCTCCCTAGTCCTACTCTAGATGTGGACATGTCATGTCCGTCAATTCTAGTAACCGTCAATTCCATATTTGAGTCAAGTTACAACTGAGGTGGGTTTTTCCCCCATGCCTCGAAAAATCATAAACTCGAGCTCTGAAAATCATTTCTTTCTAAAAAAACATCTGTCAAAACATTCTCATTCAAAACACAATTGAAAGTAATCTTGGCTAATGCCCTAAGTGCTCAAAATTAAGTCTTGATTCAAAAATATATAAGTAGATACAGTTTGAGATAAGGTCATTCACAAATTTTTGGATCTGATTGGCATTACTTTACTTCCTCAAAAGAATTTGTGATTCTTGTGATGATCTCTAATTGATAACTTAATTAGAAAATAAGTCGTGGATATGCTTCGAAATTATTATCGCTATACGATGTTTTATGCCTATGACATGATATATTGCATGTAAATGGGCTGACACAAGACCCCGATGGTGGCCTTTATCATTCTAAGATGAAACTGGAATAATATGAAACTTTTTTCGTATCGCATCGCGACGCCCATATAAACTGTCACAGGTAGAGAGTATGTTCGTTTTGACATCGTGACGCCAGACCCTACGCGTCACGACGCCCACATGATCAGACCCGAGGTAGAGCCTTTACTTATTACACATCACGACGTTAACTATTGAGCATCGCGACTCTCCCTCAATCAGGCCCGAGGTAGTGAGCCTCTAATTCTTATGCGTCCCGACGTTGGGTGTTGGGCGTCGCGACGCTAAGCCAATTTTTCAAGGCCTAGCATAACTCTACAATGTCTAACTTGCCCAAATGCATCCCCAACACTTCTACACTACAACCATTACACAAGGCACTCTATTAAGTTTCAACTTCATACATTCTATACCAATATGTTAACATTAAAGCAACCATCTAATCTCATAACTCTTATTTTAACTCAACATTTAGGATTTCCAAAAATTTGTGCATTTCATCATAAAATCAATTCCTTTGTTTATTATTCTACTAATTGCACTCCCTAGCATGTCAATAACTATAACATAAAATCATACCATCAAAATTCCACAATCCAAATCTTGGGTCAAGATATTCTTACCTCATTTCACTTGATTTTCTTAACAATTCAAGTCTTCTAGGCTTGATATCCTTCTTCATAGCTTGTAGTGAGTTGGTTTACATTTATTTCTTTTTATTTTGGATGGGAAATGGCTTCCCCTCTCATTCCTTCTCTTCATTTCTTTATTCTTCTTTCTCCCTCACGTTTCTCTTCTTCTCAAAATGTTACGGATGCTTGAATAATATCCCTTTTTTATACTATGGGCTAATTATAAATTATTTAAATGAAGAAAATTTAGAAACTTTGAGAATTCTCTAGATTAGTCTTTGGGTACTATTCATCTGAATTTGGAGCTGTATTTTTGACCAATTTTTAGTCTGAATTTCAAAACATGTCCAACTTGGAAGTTATAGGTATCGATCTTAGCTTTCCGATGATATAAAGTTCATAACAATCAGAGATCGTATGAAGAATTTATGGTTTAAATACCATAGGCTATCTAGATTTAATCTAGGAATGAATTCTGTATCGGAAATGCGAGGAATTTATCGAATGTCCAAAAAGTAATTTCTTGAGCACGTACATACTTGAACATGATTTACATCATGTATCATACCTTCCATAGCATAATAGTCATCAAGATTACCAGGTGTTACATTTCAACCCTCCCATTACATCTAAATGGTAGATCATTCTGATATACTTGCATTTGATGCTCAGGTACTATGCTTTTACCACTATTGTTAACGATGGTGTGCTAGTCAAACCAGCAAGAAAGTCATCAAGTAATACTTTACTTCAAAGTTTGAACTCTCTTATACAGTCCTCCTCAAGAATATAACGTTTGTCGATACAAACACTTTATCATATTCCAGACTATAGAAGAACCCACCCCTAGTCTCTTTAGAATAGCCTAAAAATAGGCACACCTGAGAACGTGACTACAACTTTATAGACTTATTCTTCAGCACATGTGCTAGACACCCTCATTTGCAGAAATATCGTAAACTAGCTTTACGACCACTCCACAACGCTATGAGAGTCTTAGAAACAAACTTAGATGGAACTACATTAAGAATATACATTGCTCTTTGAGTATATATCCCTAGAATGAACTAGGAAGTGAACTGTAAGTAAACAAAATTTTATTGTGTCTAGTAGGGTTCAATTTCTCCTTTCTGTAACATCATCCTACTGTAGTGTTCCAAGTGATGTGAGTTGGGATATTATCCTATGCTCAACCAAGAATTCATTGAAATCACTATCAAGGTATTCTCCACCATAATCCGATTGTAGAGTTTTTATTGTTTTACCTAATTGGTTCTAAACCTCATCACGACACTCTTTGAACTTTTCAAATATTTCTGACTTGTACTGCATTAGGTAAACGTTGTTGTGTGAGGAACGGACAAAACCGAGCGCAGCGGAAACCAGCCCGAGATCAAATCGCGAGCGAGTAAAATATATATATATTTTTTTTTAATTTTCGGCAGTCCTTAAAAATAGTGGGTTTAAAATTTTTAATTACAAACTTAAAATTTCCAATGCATTAAAACATTTTCACGTATTAAAAATTACCATAAGTCCATTAAAAATTTCAACACACTTTAATCAATTTATCAACTATTGACAAATTAAAATTAAGCATCCTAATTATTTCCAACACTTGAAAATATTCCAAACATACTAAAATTAATTTTCAACATTTGAAAAAATTAATTCAAGCATACTATATAATTTTCCAACTCTTGAAAAAATTAATCCAAGCATTCAAAATTAACATATCAACTATATACTAATTTTCAACACTTAAATGCTTGTAATTCCCCACATACATGCTACCAATTTATCCAACACTTCCATAATAATTTTTCTCAACTAAATTAATCAACAAATTGAACAAATAAATTCACAAATTAATGTACCAACAAGCTTTGTCAATTGATCCTTCCTTCAAGCTTTTCCAAATTTTCCAAGCTTTAAGCTTTCTCCAAATTCCACCAAATTGAGCTACTCCAAGAACAAATCTTGGTGATCAAAAGGTGGTTTGATCACTCAAGAGTGGCAACAAAATTTTCCCCCCAATTTAACTCTTAAAACCCTAGGGAAAAAACTAAGTTTCAAGAACACAAATCAATCACTACTCTTAAAGATTAATTGTATGGACTTGAAACAAGGTTTGGGTAATTATGGTGAGATTTTTGGCTTGATTTTGATGAACAAAAACTGAAAAAATTCAGCCCTTATCTTCTATAAGGCTCTCGGCAGTGGCTATTCAAAAAAGGTGGGTGTGGATCTTTTCTTTTTCATGCTCGGCAGTGGCAGTGAACAAAGAAGCAAAACCAAGTAAAAACAATCCATTTCTCTTGTTCATGGTTTCGGCAGTGAGTGGAGGTGAGGCAGAGTCAAAACCATATTTCTTATCCTCTTTTTTTGGCAGACAGCAAAGTGAGAGAGATATATCAAAAAGTTTTGTTTTTCTTTCATTAATTAAAATTAAGAAAACAAACCCAAATCTTTAATAAACAAACCATGGTTCAAGGGAATCTTTTCCCTACACCACACAATTCAAAAAATTTAACTCAACCAAAGTTAAATTATCTCACCAACCAAGGTAACTAAATTGCAATTAAAAGATTTTAGTTACTTTAACTAAAAACATTCAATTACATTAACTAAAGTTACTTTAATTAATTAAAACATTTATTTGTATAAACCAAGTAACTAATTTCATATATTAATTTAACAATTAAATTAATTTCACAAAATAATTACTAATTTAATGTAAATCAAATTTACATTTATTATACAATAAAATTATATCAACTCTTGATATAAAATTAATTAATTCAATTCATCTCATGAATTAATCACATTAAACAATTTAATCCTAAAACCCAAAAAATACTTTGTCAACATTTGACGAAAGGTCGCCCTAGTGCTCAACGAGTAAACTCAATATAATGGAACTCTCTAGGCTCACGTTCGGTTGTTATTTACATATATACATATATATCTCATATACTTATATACATATTTTGTGAAGGCATGTCCACCTACAAATCATGACTAAACAACACGACACGTCGAACCATACAAGTCGAGGTTAAAACGCTAATGTATAATCCCTTCGTCATTAGCATTTCCAATTGAGTAAGGTTATAGTTATACTGTCAAAACCTTATCTACTCAATATATGAAACTTTGCATCCTTATATTCCATTAATAAATAATATAGCAAAACTCTTTTTGAATATTATTTATAATGTTAAAGAAACAATTTCTTTAACGAACTTTCGGCCAAAAGATTTCCGGAATATATTCTAAAAATTCTGGAAACAAAATCCAACCATATGGACTGACGAATCCTCATATTAACACACACCGATCTTCGTGAGCATCGGTCTATACCTAACAGTCATCCAGAGGCCATACCATGAAAGGTCTCTGACATGCATGGTATCAGGCACAGAAGATCACTCACAAGAGCACCGTGGTGTCTCAAGTCAAAGGATCACAATAACTACTCAACTCGAAAAGATAACTATTGACAGTTTTATGGAATATCTACTAGTCATCATTTATGAGTTAATTCAATATTCATTCAACTAATGAATATCTGCATTTCTATACGAACTTCTGCTAAGCTCACAGTCTGTTGAGACAAACCATATGTCCATTACATATATAGATAATGCACTAGTCTTACCAATATAATGACCGACCCATGTCAATATATCTAGACTATGAATAATTTATATTCGAGAGAATGCGTGATATTTCTCAACACCATTTGCAACTCTTGCAACTATATCACCATATGATGTAACTCTCGGGTCTTTACTAATTTCATATAAGGTTCCGAGTGAAACTCGAAATCTCTAACTCTTAGAGTAATCTAACTCTTAGATTTACAATATATAAAATAAAGTAAGAGTTTTACCATATATAAAAATAAATAATCATGATAAAATAAATATTATATTGCATAAATATCAAATATTCATACAAAAAGTGAATGGTGCTCGATCACCATTTCCAACAAACGTATCCATATCTCGAATAATCATCAATAAATATGATGAAGTATTCATAACCATCCCGGGTTCTTATATTCATCGGTCTATAAACGTCCGAATGTATTAGCTCATGTGGTTGACTGGCTCTTATATCATTTCAATAAAAGACCTTTTGGTCATCTTTGACAAGATTCACAAATCGGTAAAGTATCAAGCTTCAATTAGTTTAAAGCTTCGTTCTTTATCAACCTATCTATTCGGTCAATGCTAATATGACCAAGTCTAAGATACTACAGATATGTGTCATCGTGAGAAATTATTTTCGTTTTATTTTAGGCTTTTCAACATAAAACATTTCAATATTGAGCAGTGAACTATGTGTACGGCCTTAACATATATAAATTATTTTCTGAGTTTCATTTTGATATAGTTAATCCATCTCTAGCAAGAATAATTAAATTATTATTGAAAAAATTAAAAAACCATCATCCAAGAGTTTAGAAACAGAAATCAAATTCCTGCAAAAATAATGAATAAATAGCACGTTGTTCAAATTTAAATAACTGTTATTCAAAAATTCAAACTGGAAACTTCCACTGCTCTAGCTGAAATGGAATCCCCTGTCCCGACCCTCATGGTATAGTCACATTTCCCAAGGTCCCTCCATGAGTCAAGTAGCTGCAAAGAAGAACAAACATGGTTAGTGGCTCCAGAATCAATAATCCATGCATATTTATCATCATCCACTAATATAGACTCAATGACAAGTAAATCATATTTACCTGTAACCTTCTTCTCTTTCAGCTCAGCAAGATATTTGAGTCAATTCATTTTCTAATGCCCATCCTTGTTGCAATGGAAACACTTTCCTTTGGGCTTGACGTCCTTGGAGCTTTTCTTGTTCTTCTTCATAGGCTTTGCCTTAGTTTTCCCAATAAATTAAAAATTTTAAAAATTATGATTTCGCCTAAATCGCACTTCCGCAGCGAAAACCCCAAGCTATTTTTTATTCAACATTAAATATCATAATTTATTGATTATTGTTTAATTTGTTTTATAACTCCTCTCACTGGGTTCGTTACGACTTACTCCCCCCCTCCACTCCACATAATTTACAGGATCTTTTACCCGGTGAGTCATTGTTGGCTTTTGGAGACATGAGCTGAGGAGAGAATATGTCACTGCAGTCACTAGAATCGGTCAATTGTTGTTGTTTATTGAGTTGTTGGTGAATTACAGTATGAGTTTGTCATAGACAGTCAGACAGAGGCTAGAGGTGATAGTGGAATCTATCACTTGCTGCTAATAACTCCGGATATGGGATGTTACATGCACCGTTACAAGTTGATCAATGGATAAGAGTGCCTACTGATAAAAAAAAGGAAATGATTGATCAAGTGCCGGTAAATTTATTTTAAACTTGATAATTTGGTAAAATGTAATTTTGTACATACATCATAATAACATATGTATTATTTTAATTGTTTATGTTAATCTTAGAACAAATTTCACATCGATGCCAAGAAACCACACGTCAGATTCCTTAATGGTGTGAATCCATGTAGATGAAAAGGTTTCGAGTATTTTTTGAAGTAAAAATTTACGAAATTTTCCAATTTAATTGAAGTGATACAAAATTACCTCGAATAAGTTGCTAACCAAGATGATTGTGAGAACATTGCAAATGCTTTGATAGTGACCTATTTAAGTTATGGAGAAATTTATGTCTCATATTTTATAGTTTTTAATAGTTTCTAATATATGTTTTCTAATAATATAATTGTAACACGGATCCCAAATTTATATGAAAAATTACAAGGAGATTGAAATGGATCCAAGCCTTTTATAGAACATTAAAAGGAAATGGTATATTAAACATTTTATGCATCATTTTTTTATTTTTTTGGAAGTGACATTTAATAATTTATTTTAATGATGTATTTATAGGCTAAAAGACTTGGACGTCACACACTCCAAGACCAATTTCTTTGTTTCATGATACTCATTGACGTAGGAGTAAAGATTGGAGCAATAATGAAACTAAAGAAAGATATCTAAGTATATTATTTTTATCTATTTGAGCACTTATCTAATATTGTTTTGACAATAATCATATTGAGATGTGAGACTGTATTATCTTGTTTTGAAGTTACAATATTGATAGGTTTTATTTATTGATTAGTATTCTCTCTGTGGTTTTTCCTTATAAATGATTCTCTCAATGGATGCACGAACAATTTCTCCTTGATAAATGATTCATATGTTCTAAGTTCATTAGCTTGTAAAGTAAATTAGAGTTAGGTAAACAAGTTTTTAGATGTTCAGCTTGAAGTGTTTTTGAAATAATTTTAGCAATATATGTAAAGTAACTTGAATACTGCCCTTTTATATTCAAATGCATTTATTCAAAGAGTTGTTCTTTTTTTCGTAGTGATTTACTTCATCATATATAAATTTCAATTGTAAGAGAAAATGTGGTTATGAGAACAATCCTTAGCAAAAGGATTTGAATCAAGATCTGAGACAGAAATTTGTGATGAAGTACATAGCAGAAGTTCAGGATAGGTGAAAGGTCTTGAATTTGGTCCATTTCCCTCTGTCACATATATCATTCAACAAATCACTACCGAGCTGCAGTAGAAGATTGAAAGTCAAAATGAAGATATAGAGAAAAAATCAAACAATTATAAAAACAAAATCAAGTTATTTTAGAGATTTTGAAGAAGCTATCGTAAGCTAGTGTGGGTCTTTCATCATTTTCTATTTGACTCCAAAACTATGATAGTCAGTTTTTCTACTAGTATTTTTCAAGTTTTTTTTTTAATCTATTTTGAATGATCTCATTTTACTATAATCTCTGAACCATAAGTACTTTTGAAATGATGAACTATTATTAGCTTATAATAAATCTTAAGAGATTTATTTTTTTGATATATAATTTTATTGTTTGATATTATTTTGAAGTGTGTGTATGTGTTTATATGTATATTTTTGTGTCTAAATATTATTAGTCATTGAAAAAATATTATGCAATATTTTAATGACTATAAATACTTAGTCACAAAATCATTTTTATTGATTATGATAATTAGTCACTAAAAATAGTTATATTCAATGAATGAAATAATTAGTCACTTAAAAAAGTAATTATCAACTATATTATTTAGTCACTTATACATGTGATTATCAACTATATTAATCACATAAACAAGTTAATAGTGATTAAGTATAATAGTTAATAAATATATAATATACATCGACTAAATTAATTAACTAGTCACATCAAAATATAATTATTGACTATGTTACTTACTCACGAAATAGATTGTCTTATAATTACAATAATTAGTTACTAAATTGATTGTATTATGATTAAACGAATTAGTCACGTATACCTACTTTTAGTGACTAATTTAGACATCTTTAGACAACAAACAGGGACTATTTTTGGTTGGTTTTACTTACTATTTATTTAGTCATTAAAATATTCATTATGTGACTGAGGTAATTAGTCACTAATTCATACCTTCAATTAGTAACTTTACACTATTGTAGACTACTAATGCTAACTATTTTATTCGATTTCCGCGACTATATTTGTTGTCGTTAAAACACTCATTATGCAACTATGTTATTTTAGTCGTAAAATCATTCAACGATTGATATGTTGTGTCTAAAGTGCGACTCGCAAAATTTTTCTTTGACTAATTATATCAATTTCAGTGATTAATCCAGTAGTTACAAAATGTGATGTTTCTTGTAATGAAGGTAAATCAAAAGCAAAAATATTATATGTAATATTAAAATAATTACAATATAACTCAAAAGCACTATTTTCTTATAGTAAATTTATTATATATATATATATATATATATTGTTGACGGTTGATTTTGGTCTCAGGGCAATACATGAATATCACCTCCGAGGGAATCCTCCTTCAATAGTGAATTTGTTTGGTTATGGGGGACCAAAAGCAAATTTAACGAGAGACAGATAAACACGCTAATCGACAAAGAGATTTAACGTGGTTCGGTGGATTTTAGATCCGACCTACGTACACAGACAAAAACAGGATGATACTTTTTATTACTTCAATACTCTTCTCAGATCTTTTGTGTTTACAAGTCAGAGCTTGATGATTCTGATCACTAATTTTTTGATGCCTTCAACTTGTCCCTCTTATGCACACTCTACCCTTCTATTTATAATAGTGTAGAAATCAGATTCATTCTCCTACAAGAATTTCCTAGTTGAAAGTATTCCCTTTTCCCATAAGGATTCCTAGTCAAAACTACATTTACTTTCTTTATCCTACTAGGACTCTGACTCACCAGTTTTCCCCATGAAAATAGGATAACTTGTCGTCTTATCCGCCAGAATAGGGTGTCATCTTCCGGAGCACGCCTCGCCTTATGATTGGTCTTCATGAGGTCGGTCATAATGGTCTTTTGAACTAAGAATGCTGTTGTCGATATGATAATGCCCGGTCACCCGATCTTATGTGGTCGGGTTACAGATCATAAGTGCTCGGCCCCTAACTCATATGGTCGGTCTGAAATCGTAAGGTGTTTGTCCTTTTACTGCGAAGTGGTCGGGTTGGGTTTAATGATCTCAACCAAGCAGGGAATTACCCTCATGTCCTCGTCGTGCTGTTTTAAACATCATAGTGCCTGAAAACACCATCAACATATGTCCCCTAGTTCTCGGTTCCAACGAGTGTGCAAGTTGGTGCCGGGAACTATATAAAGATGGTGTGCCGATCGCCTCGCTGGTGGTCGCTCCAGAAATCACAGAGAAATTGCTTTCGCCAGCAACTAAGTCTTCTGTTTCTATCTTCATATCCTCGGTTATTGGAGATGCTGACCCTATTCAGAACGATTCTCCACCTCGAAGCAAATTGCTTACTTGGGTCGTTCCATCAGGAGATGAAGTTCCTCTTGTTGTCCAAACTAAAAATGACTCCTCATCTGTAATATCTGTACCAGAGATTTGGAGGTCCTGACCCCTGACTGATCCAATCTCGATTGTGAGGAGAAAATTTTGCCTTTGAGCTAACGATGACGTGCTCGGTGGCATGTGATCGTGTCTCGAGCTGTGAGAGATGCTCGGACCTGGGGGAATGTTATGTCCCCAGTCCGAATGACTGACTTTGTGGGACGCAACCCAACCCCGAATGAAGAGAGGTACTTGGACCTGGGGGAATGTTACGTCCCCAGTCCGAAGGGCTGACTCGGTGGGACGTAACCCGACCCCGAACGAAGAGAGACACTTGGACCTGAGGGAATGTTACGTCCCCAGTCCGAAGGGCTGACTCGGTGGGACGTAACCCGACCCCGAGTGAAGAGAGGCACTTGGACCTGGGGGAATGTTACGTCCCCAGTCCGAAGGGCTGACTCGGTGGGACGTAACCCGACCCCAAGCGAAGAGAGGCACTTGGACCAGGGGGAATGTTACGTCCCCAGTCCGAAGGGCTGACTCGGTGGGACGTAACCCGACCCCGAGTGAAGAGAGGCACTTGGACCTGAGGGAATGTTACGTCCCCAGTCCGAAGGGCTGACTCGGTGGGACGTACCCCGACCCCGAGCTGAGAAAGGTACTTGGACCTGGGGGAATGTTACGTCCCCAGTCCAAAGGGCTGACTCGGTGGGACGTACCCCGACCCCGAGCTGAATAGACCATAAGGCCTCGGCGGAACAAATCCAGCCCCGAGCCGAACAACCAAGCGACCTCGACGGAACGAATCCATCCCCGAGCCGATTAATCAAGTGGCCTCGGTGGAACAAATCCAGCCCCGAGCCGATTAATCAAGTGACCTCGGCGGAACAAATCCAGCCCCGGGCCGATTAATCAAGTGGCATCGGCGGAACGAATCCAGCCCCGAGCCGATTAATCAAGTGACCTCGGCAGAACGAATCCAGCCCCGAGCCGATTAATCAAGTGGCCTCGGCGGAACGAATCCAGCCCCGAGCCGATTAATCAAGTGACCTCGGCGGAACGAATCCAGCCCCGAGCCGATTAATGAAGTGGGACTTATTCAGAAGGGAAGTGAATCAACCTTTTGAAGCCCTACTGAGTCCGGCACGGGCGTCCCCCTGCCAGACCAGCGGAAAACGAAAACAAAACTCTGAAAAATAAAATTAAAGGGCGGGGGCGACTTAGCGCTTGTCCCTAAATCAAACGTTTCGCAAGTATAAACAACAATACGGATGCCTCAAAACAGCGTCCTGCCCGAGGTCTCCAAAACAAAATTCTGAATTTTTTCAATTCAGTGTCCCGGCGAACCAGGATTTGGATCAGAGAGTGTTTAAAATTGTAAGGGCACATCCTCTATACGTCGGGTCACTGTGGAGCCTGTGTATTGTGCGAGGGCTCCTCCTTACCACGCTGGAGCAGGCACACGCTACAGGGGTACAACGCCTCCCCGTGCTGCGCCTCTCTTGGATCCAAATGATGAATGGATCAAAGAGTGTCCGGGATACTGAGGGCACATTCCTCCTTAGGTCCGATATCACTGGAGCTAACAATCGTCATGGGGGCATCATCACTCCCCGTGCTATGCTTTCTCACGGATCCATTACATCGAGTATGTCCCTGAATATTCTGAGGACCACAAGCTAAAGAGACATTTGGTTCTGGGGGAATGTTCCGTCCCAAGGCCAATAAGCATGACTCGGTGGGACGTAACCCGACCCCGAGCTGTAACAAACATCGATCTCGGCGGTACAAGAGCAGACCCGAGCCGGAAAGAGACATCAGTCTCGGCGGTACAAGAGCAGACCCGAGTCGGAAAGAAACATCGGTCTCGGCGGTACAAGAGCAGACCCGAGCCGGAAAGAGACATCGATCTCGGCGGTACAAGAGCAGACCCGAGCCGGAAAGAAACAACGGTCTCGGCGATACAAGAGCAGACCCGAGCCGGAAATAGACATTGGTCTCGGCGGTACAAGAGCAGTCCCGAGCCGGAAAGAGACATCGGTCTCGGCGGTACAAGAGTATACCCGAGCCGTAAAATATATATCAACAAAATGGATCCGGCGGTACAAGAGCAGACCCGAGCTGTAAAACAAATATCAAAATCATTGTGTGAGCCATAACAAACAAGCATAATCAAATGTTAACCTAAGTCAGAAGAGGTTTTACTCACCTTTTTGGGATTTGTTGCATTTCTTGCAACTCTACAAGGGTCACTACAAGCAAGGCTCTTCTTAATACATCCTCTCTGCATCTCAGCATTCCACGCATTCGACCGGATGACTTCCGCTATCAACTTGGTCGACCTAAAAAAACGAATGGTCTATGTACACACTGAGATAGCCTTCTTTCACCAACTCTTCCACCTGCTCCCGCAGGTCTCTGCACCCATTCGTGGCATGTCCCCTTACATTGTGGTCCTTTCTCTGATGGTGTTCCCTCTTCGGGATATTTTCTCCTCGTTTTCTAATAGAACGAATTTTCGGGCCACCTCTAGGGCGGTTGCGTAGTCCGGGGTGTCCTGGATCCTTAGGTGGGTCCATAGCCTCCCGACTTTCAAGGCTCCCTTCAAGCTTTCCAGGGCCTCAGGGGATTCATATCCTCCAACTTCGAGTACCATATTATGGTATCTTTCAATAAATATCTTCAAAGGTTCATCGTCTCCTTGTTTCATAAGTCTTAGTTCTCCAACTGTCTTTCTGGGGACGCAAGCCCCCTTGAAGTTCCGAATGAATGACTTTCTGAGTTGTGCGAAGCTGCTGATGCTTCTTGGGACTAGGCTTCTATACCATAGGATGGCCGGTCCGGCTAGAATTAAGGGGAACACTTTGCAAATGGCGTCCCCTGTTACCCCTTGTACCTCCATTAGTAGGACGAATCCTTCGATGTGGGTTTTGGGATCGGTATGGCCCTTGTATGGCACCATGGTTGGCATGCTGAATCTTTTTGGGAATTTTTCTGACCTTATTTCTTCTGTGAGGGGGGACTCATCTTTACCGTCCGGGCATCCCCTATGTCTGTATTGGGGCATACTCCCCATTTGGCTAGCTCCTCCCGTAACCAAGATTTCATGCTGCTATCTTTGGTTCCATGCCGCCTCCTGCGATTTCCTTTCTTTCTGTTATCTTGGGAGTGGTGCCTCTCAGGCTCGGTATCTTCCCGTTCTTTTTCGTCATATTCTTTCCTTCTTCTCCTGGTGTTGTGAGGGCCATCATAGGAGGAGCCTGGTGATGATTTGTCATCATCTTCCTCCCACATGTCCTCAGTCTGGGAATCTTTCTGCACCACCACAGATCTTACCCTGTAGGGACCCCTCCTCCGGGGTCTGTCGTCCTCACTTGTATCGATAATTCTTTTTCCCTCTGCTGTTTCGTTTCTTCGTCGGCTAGTCCCGGCCTCGAATTTTCCGTTGTGCACTCCTTCTACCTTTTCTAACCGGTCTACTATGGTTTTTAGCAGAATTTGGTTTTCCTCCCTTTCCTTCCTCAGGTTCTCCTCGATCTTCTCCATCCAATCTGCAGTCGAGTTCCCTGACAATTGGTGGTTTCCGCCTTCCGCCATTGTCTCACTACGCGAGTTGCTTTTTGTTGACTCCCCACAGACGGCGCCAACTGTTGACGGTTGATTTTGGTCTCAGGGCAATACGGGAATATCACCTCCGAGGGAATCCTCTTTCAATAGTGAATTTGTTTGGTTATGGGGGACCAAAAGCAAATTTAACAAGAGACAGATAAACACGCTAATCGACAAAGAGATTTAACGTGGTTCGGTTGATTTTGGATCCGACCTACGTCCACGGACAAAAACAGGATGGTACTTTTTATTACTTCAATACTCTTCTCAGATCTTTTGTGTTTACAAGTCAGAGCTTGATGATTCTGATCACTAATTTTTTGATGCCTTCAACTTGTCCCTCTTATGCACACTCTACCCTTCTATTTATAGTAGTGTAGAAATCAGATTTCTTCTCCTACAAGAATTTCCTAGTTGAAACTATTCCATTTTCCCATAAGGATTCCTAGTCAAAACTACATTTACTTTCTTTATCCTACTAGGACTCTGACTCACCAGTTTTCCCCATGAAAATAGGATAACTTGTCGTCTTATCCGCCAGAATAGGGTGTCATCTTCCGGAGCACGCCTCGCCATATGCTCGGTCTTCATGAGGTCGGTCATAATGATCTTTTGAACTAAGAATGCTGCTGTCGATCTGATAATGCCCGGTCATCCAATCTTATGTGGTCGGGTTACAGATCATAAGTGCTCGGCCTCTAACTCATGTGGTCGGTCTGAAATCGTAAGGTGTTTGTCCTTTTACTGCGAAGTGGTCGGGTTGGGTTTAATGATCTCAACCAAGCAGGGAATTACCCTCCTGTCCTCGTCGTGCTGTTTTAAACATCATAGTGCCTGAAAACACCATCAACATATATATATATATATATATATGATAAAATTATAAATTTATCTAAACTCTTTCTATATTTTGATTTTCATTAAAATCCTCATATTGTTTATTATTTATATTTTTTTTATTTTATGATATTTCTATTTACATCCTTACTTATTTTAAATTTTTCATCCAAAAAATTTTGAAATTAAAAAAAAAAAAAAAAAAGGAATGAGGAAATGGGTTTGCACTTACTCTCTATTCATTCCTGAATAAAAATTATAACTTAAACGATTTCCATACTCATTCCTGACTTTTAAGTTTTCTCAACTCTAATGGAGAGAATACCCGATGGTCCACATCCCATAGGGTCCCTATTGACATCCAATTGAAATGGATTCGCAAAAAAAAAGTGTAGGAATATTATCCTCCCACCACCTCACTATGTATAGTTTTACAAAAAGGTTATTGTAAATTCAATGTCTTCAAATAAATTAAGTTCAAAGCTAATCAATAAGATTCTCTATAACTTTATTTTTGATACTTAGATTTTTTTCTATATTTGCCCCATAAGATTGCTAACACAATGTTAATTTTAGTATTGTTGACGGTGGATTTTGGTCTCAGGGTAATACCGGAATATCACCTCCGAGGGAATCCTCCTCCAACTGTGAATTTGTTTGGTTATGAGGGACCAAAAGCAAACTTAGCGGAGAGCAAGAAAATACGCCAATCAGACAAGGTGATTTAACGTGGTTCGGTGGATTTTGGGATCCGACCTACGTCCACGGACAAGAACAGGGTGGTACTGTTTTATTACTCAAATTCACTCCTCGGGTCTCTTCTTTGCTTTTACAAATCGGAGCTTTATGATTCTAATCCCTCACTCTTGTGATGATTTTCAGATGTCTTTTACACATGCTCTACCCTCCTATTTATAATAATACAGAAATCAGACTCATATTCTCATAAGAAATCCTATTTGAACTCAATCTTCTCTTCTTGTAGGGTTTCCTGATCCGGTATTGTCTTCTTCTTCCGTATTCCCTTTTGGATTCTGACTCCTTCTCCTTGTGAGAGTAGGATATCTTTCTTATCTTATCCACAAGAATGGGATGCTGTTGTCTTGAACACGGCTCGTTGTCTGGTCGGTCTTCATGAGGTCGGTCATGTCGATCTTTTATGCTGAGAATATTTCTGCCGACCTTATAGTGCTCGGTCACCCGAACCAAAGTGGTCGGGTCGGATGTAAGATTTCAAATGATCAGGGATTTTACCTTTTTGTCCTTGCTGTACTGTCTTAAATGTTTGTAGTGCCTGAAAACACCATCAACATCTGTCCCCTAGTTCTCGGTTCCAACGAGTGTGCTAGTTGGTGCCGGGAACTATATAATAGTTTTGCTCTGTTTGGAGGTTGATCTGAGGTCGAGAGACGCTTTGTTGTCTCTTTTCCAGCGCCTTGTCTCGAGACACGCAACAGTCACGTCCGCTTAAATGCCCATCAAATCAACTTTAGGGTTTCTTCTAAGTTCGACACTTGTCGAACATCCGACGGGTTCCCGCCAAAACCGATGGTGGTGAGTGTCCCAGTCATGGCCATAAGAAAACGAGGCTTTCACTGTTCATCTTTTTTGGCGATCCTTTCTTTTTTCTGAAAACTCTTCTGTGGTTTGTTTCGACTTCAGATTCCAACCGCGGACTTTTCTTCTTTTTCTTTGTTGCACACATAAGGAACGGGCATAACCGTACTGTACAATCTCCTGCTTCTTCCGAGAAGAACAAGTAAGTCCTCCGAACGATCTCTCCCCTTTCGTATGTTGTGAATCTGTTTTTGCTTAGGGAAAGATTTATGGTTTGCTGGGTTCTGCTATAGGGTGCTTTAGAGACCACTTGTTTAGTTAACATGGAAAACGTGAGTAGTTTCTTGTAGCCATAAACTGACTTCCCCTTCCTTCTTTGTTTTTCTGGGTGTCAGGGATGCCTGACAGCGATTCTTCCCCAGAAAATCCTGCCAATCCCTTAGCTCCCCCGGTTGAAGAGCTCTCCTCGAGCTCGGGGGCACCTAGTGTAGAAGACCTTGACACAACCCCTACTCCTTCTGAGATCGAACAGGACTCCTACCATCAGAGGGTTCCTCGGAAGGACCCAGAGCCTGGTGAACTTGGGTCGTCGGCTTTGGATATGAACCGACCCTCTAAAATGACTGAGGATGATCTAGCGCTGTTGCGGCAGCGATACGCCATCCCAATAGATATAGCCCTTGAAGTTCCTGGGCCGATAGATCGTGCTAGTCAACCTGATGAGGGTTCGGTGGCGCTTCTTCCTGCTTTCTTTGAGTGTTGGCTAAGACTGTCGATTCAACCTTATTTCGCTTGGATATTGGCCGAGATGGAGATCGTCCCCTGTCAGCTGAGTCTAAACAGTTGGAGGATTCTGGCCGGGTTGTATGTAGCTTGGCATCGGGCAGGACTTGGCGAACCTTCCTTTGAAGAGGTGAAGAGGCTATATCGGTTGAAGGCCAATCCCAGGTCGTACCATGGATGGTATTACCTTTCAGCTTATGACAGCTCGTCAAATGTCGTTAAGAAACTCCCTGATTCCAATAAGAACTTCAAAGATCTCTGGTTCTGGGCCACTGGGGATTGGGGCCGGACCTTGAGGTCGGATGAAGAGGAGACTTTAGTACCGGATATCTTCAGGGCGGGAGGTTAGGAGATCGTCCTTTAGCTTCTTTCTTCCCCTTTTCTTTTTTGTTTGGGTTCTTACCCTTCTTCTTATATTCTTTTTAGCCTGTTGGAGGGATGCTCCCAAAGTTTCCCGTCGGGTCCGGCGGCGAGTATATTGGGTCATCGGTATGCCGCCCACTGGAGGGAGCTGGTAAATGACGCGGCTTTTGTTGAGTCTGGCCTTATTCGGGCTGTCCCCACGGATGTCTCGGGTCGGATAGGTAGATGTCTGCTGTTTGTTCTGTCTTCCTTGTTTGTTTATTTTGATGTCTCTCTTCCTTTTTCTTCTTCTGTTTATATGCTCCGGTCCTGATTTCTCTTTTTGCTTTTGCTTTTTGTAGGCATGTCGAAAAGGCCAAAGTTTCTTGAGAAGTTGGCCGGTACCATGAAGAAAACCGGTCAAGCTGAGGTTGGAACTTCTCGGGCGCAGCCTGATCTTGCTGAGAAGGTGTCTCCAGGACAAGTTCAAACGGGTGCTCGGGGGAAATCTTCCTCTTCTGGCGTGCAATCACCAGGATCTGCTCGCCTTGTCAGTCCACCGAAACCCCTTAGGAAGAGGAGGCGTCAGCTTGGGGCCGAGGAGACCGAGTTGGCTCAAGAGGAAGAAGAGGAGGAAGCTGCTCCGGTTAAGAGGAAGGATATCCGTAGGGGGAGGAAATCCTCTGAAGGCTCCTCCAAAAAACGGAAGGGCCCTGTGGTCCTCGGGGTGGATGACTTGGGAGAAAGCATCCGGGAGGCTACTTCACACTTAGTGCCGGCTTTCAATGAATTGGCCGAGGTGATTCCCCCGGGGAGGTTTCGAGGTACGAGGATGTATCTCCCGAAGGTGTTGTGACTGAGATGAGTTCTCAGATGGCGAAGGTATTTTCACTTCCCTTCTCGGTTTTTGGGTCTTGGTCCTTTTTATTTTATGTATTGACTCCTTTCTCCTTT
>SKCR01038038.1:0-67559 GCA_019454045.1 Zanthoxylum bungeanum
CTTAACATATTTCCTGAATAGAGGGATCTTTTCCTTGTTAACTAAACCATTTACACTATAAAAAGGGGATCAAAACACACAAAGGAGGATTCGAATTCAATCCTGAAGAACATTAGAAACAAAAAACATAGCAGCTTGTTTCCCATCTCCAGCAAGAGATCCGACAACTGAACTAAACATTAAGGGGTGTTCTCGGAGCTGAGTTACACTCAAAGGTTCAACCTGAGGGCCCCAAAATCCCAAACTCTGCATATTCTATTGTCATACTAAAACCGTATATCTGGCAGGACATCATGTATGTTCGGCCAAACATAAAATTGTCACGCAGAAAGTCTGGCAAAGCAACTGGTTACATCTGGCCTCCTGTTTTTCGTGGTATATATGATAGAAACCTAGAAGTAGATTTCATAGATGATTTCGAATGTACAATAATATGGTTTGCACTCGGGATATAATTCTACGTACCACATGAAAACAGATGTGCACAATTTTATTTTTATTTCTCATCATTATCATAATGTTACTGCCATCTTTTTATAGTTAACTATTTATTTACTTTGTTACTGTTTTATTCTTGATCTAACCAATTCTTGGTGTTGTTATGATTGTTACCTGTACGTAATTATGAGTTTGCGATCCTACTGGCTTACGCATTAGGTCCGACCAACCTTCATTCAGATCCAGCCAGCATGCAGAGGCGACATATATCCGACCCGATCTAATACATGTCCAACCAAATTTATTTTATGCATTATTATTATTGTTTCTTTTATTACTTCTATGGATGCATGCTTGTTGTGTGAAATATAAATTGTTTTATGTGATTCTTACATTATAAGTATGCGGATCCTCCTTTGAGTTTGGATATTATACTGGCATAAGTAAGGGACCATTCCGAACCCAAACAGGTTTAAGGTTGGATCTTCCGAGAGGTGTAGTGCGGCCTTAAAAAATTCACAGTATCTTATACAGGGTGACGACTCCATTATTCTTTGGTTAGTTCCCTATTGACTATACATACTCTTTACCGGCTGCGAGTCCAATCGTTTCGTGGTCACCGACGATATAGGTGTTGGATTTCTAGTTAGTCTCAAGATCGAATTTCAAGCAAGAAACATGTGTGAATACAACAATGAAATATGGCGGAATCATACTTACATTGATCGGATATGGCGATGCCAGGAACAACAAAAATCTTCAAGCTTTTGGTCCATGAAGCTCACGGCAAAGGCTCCTCTTTGTGCTTCATTTTCGGTCATCTCCAAACTCCAAGCTTGGTGTGCATTCCATGCCCACGAGTGGATTTCCCTATCACCTTCGCAAGACCTCGAATGTGTGCTAGCACTTTGGAAATTTTGCCGCAAAATTCCCTAAGCTTCTCCTTCAAGTCTCGGCATTTGCAGAATTTTGAGGAAGAAGATGGCCCTTGGCCGAGAGAGTGAAAAGAGGAGAGAATGTGTTGTTGTTTTTTTTTTGTTTTTGTTAATTGATTTCCAAAATCAATTAAAACATATACCAAATTTTGAATTTCCAAAAGTCAAAAAGGTACAAGCATTAAAGCTATCCAACTACCACCATCAATCACAAGTGACAAGTTGTCACATCACTCAAAGTGACTAGACATCACATCAATCAAAGTGACTAATGATTTGACTCTTGATGTGACTTGTGGGCCCCACTCGATTCGAAATGCGAGTGCGCCCGCAAACACTCCTGGGCTCGGGTTCGCTAATTCCAAATTAACGAATTTTCCATTGCGACGTATTTAAATCAAATTTAATTAAATAATTATGCCTAGCAAAATTACTATTCACGTCGTTAACGAATTAATTCTAAATTAACTCATTCGCCCGAATTAAAATCTAATTTCAATTCCGCGTCGAAATCCAATTTCGTATAATATATCGAATATATTATTTTATCGATTAATTCCAAATTAATCGTTCTCTCTCTTTTAATAATATTTTATCCCAGATAAAATATCTCCGTAATTAATCCCAGATTAATTTTCTCTCTCTTATTATTAATCCCAGATTAATAAAGTGCGAGTCATATGTCATCTGTGAATCTTCGGGAAGCGACCCATGAGATCCCCGGATATGTTGGCAGTAAATCTGGTCGTCGGACTATCCGAACACGTACGTACCTAGTACTACATTTTTACCGATTTACAAGACATGGTTGGCTTCTAGCAAAGTACCGTGCCTACCCAAATCTCCAGAAATATTCTTATAGGAATATGTGATCTATATCAGGCGTAGTATACGTAGTATTGCGTATTACGATCCAGTATCAGATGTCACGTGCAAGGCCTGGGGCTGGAATTGTGTCTGCCCCGTACGAAGCACATATCGGATCTCTGGTAACTAGTCTCTATAATCGGATAATCATGACCTAGTCATATTATCCCGATGACTGCAGTATATAAGAGCACCAGTTCCGTATCCTACGTGATCATCATCTCCACTATGACTGGAGTGATACTTCCATCTTGACATCACACCCAATACACTACGATTCTCAATATACCCAGAAGAGGCGTACATAGAACCCGGTTAAAGCCCTGGACGACCAAAACCAAAGTATATTGATTTTCGCAAGTATTAGCGGTGCAAGTCTCAGGTTAAGACCAAATACACCTACCCTGATTCGGACTTCCATAGACACATAGTCATACTACCAATGGAATTCTGAGGGGTCTATCCAGAGCGAAGCTGTTTCCATACCATCGGTAAACACAACCTCTTATTACACTTGCATGAGTATCATATACCCAAATATATAGGAACTATGTCGTTATGCTCCCACAACGTGCACAAGTGTAATACTAGTCTTTTACGCATTATCGATGTCCAATCTCGATAATACTCTGACTAGGGATATTTAATGATTAAACCTTTATGGATTGATAGTGTCTCATATCATCTCAATCAGGAACTAATCATATGGACCTTTCATCATTTATATATCTTGGTAATCTAATTACAAATGATAAAAGGGCAATTTCCTTTGTCACATAGTTAATTTGTACAACAATACCATGATCTTGAAAAATAGTGATGTTATGGGTCATAATTGTCCAACAATCTCCCACTTGGCCTATAGCCAATCACTCAAGTGTCCTACACCCGAACTATGTACGGTTCGCTCAAACTTCTGCTGCGGAAATGCTTTCATCAGCAGATTTGTGGTGTTATCATCTGATGCGATTTATTTGATCATCACATCTCCACGATGTATGATCCGAACGAATCAGATGAATATTGAAGTATATATCTGGATCGTTGATGAGACCATTAATTATTTAACCTATGCTGTAGCCTAGCTCAGCTGCTAACAGAATTACTCCTAATCTAATTAGGATTATTATCGATCCAAAAGGCTTCTATTTCTGCCTCAGCTGCATCAATATTCCGCTTTTGTTGTTTATTCGGTAACTGTATCATGCTTGGAATATTTCTAGCTCACTGTTCCGTTATTTAAACTTTATAGTACCTTTGTTACGACTTATAGTCGTTTTTATCGGTTTGGAAACTTGCAGCAGTGAAACCAGTCACGTCAAGTTCTCTTTCTCCATAGTATAAGACAACATCCTCAGTTTATCTAAGATACTAAAGGATGTTCTTAACATCAATCCAATGACTATCACTTGGATTGGCCTGATTGTGACTCCTGATGAGTGGTAAATCCATCACTATTTCCCACTCATTTATCCTAATATTTTGTATAGTTTCTTGAGTTTTGTGAATATTTTGATGTGATTTGTGTTATTTTGTAGATAAATAAAGTTTCAGGACATTCTGGAGGTGATTTGGGGTAAAACGGTGAAAATTGGACGAAAATGGCATTTTTGGTAATTTCCCGCGTCGCGACGCCCATCATGCGCCGAATCTGCTAACGTGCGCCGGGTCAACGTGTCAGATTTTGAGAAGTTTGACTTTGCTAACATGCGTCGTGCCACGTGTCACCATCACAGCCGATCTGTTAAAATGCGCCTTGACACGTGTCATCATCCTACGGTGCCGACAATTACTATTTCCACGTGTGCCACGTGTCATCCGACGTGCCGCCACATCATCCGGTCAACGAGTCAACTATGACACGCGTCATGCCACGTCATCATACACGTCAGCAGGTCAACCGAGTCAACATGCCACATCATCATCAGCCAATCACGCCGTGACACGTGTCACAATCTTATGGTGCCGACAATTGATCTCAGCCGCCTTGCCACGTCACCGCCACGTCATCGCCACATCAGCATAATAATTGAGCTCTTAGCCGCCTCGCCACGTGTCGCCTTATCTTCTTATCTGAATCGCCACGTGTCAAGCTGTCATTGTGCCACGCCTCATTGTTCCAGCGTCGCGACGCTGAAGCCCTTGGCGTCGCGACTCCAGAAGCTTATCCGCGCCTATAAATTGAGCTCGAGATTTCAGATTTCTTTGCACATCTCCCTCTCATTTCTTTGTTGTAAATAGGGAGTTCTTCTCTCTCTAAGTTTCTTTTTATTTTTAGTTTTTAGTTTTGTAATAATTTTAATTACTTTTTGTAATAATAGTAATTTACTTTCTTTACTTTTTACAGTTTTTACTATTTACCATGAGGAGGTAACTTCCCCAGCTAGGGTGAAAGGTAATTCTTTTACTATTGCTATTTAGATTAATCTCCCTTAAAAATAATATATTCACTATTTAAAACCTGACTAATCAAGGATACCGCTATATTGGTCGGTTGGTAATTTAATTTTAATCTGGTTTAAACCTGACTAATCAAGGATACCGCCAGATTGGTCGGTTGGTAATTTTATTTTGGTTCCGCCTTTATGGCTGGTTTATGGACACATATTACCGCCTTAATGGCTGGTTGGACTTAATTTGACTTAATCAGGATACCGCCAGATTGGTCGGTTGGTAATATTATCAGAAGTTTATATATTATTTTATGGGAGATATCTAAATTAGTAGTAGTAAAAGTAATTCCTTTTACCTTAGCATTTTATTTTATTGTAATTTACCTTTCAGTATTTACTTTACCGCAATTTTACTTCAAGTCTTTTATTTTCAAGTTTTCACCAGCCCTAGTTATGTGTTGTAACTAAATTAGTTATCTGGGGTTGTGATGACTTTTAATATCACCGTTTTATAAGGGGTTAAATTATAGCTTGGGTAATATAAAGATTTATTTATTGAGTCTTAATCTTAATGCTTTTTCATTAACTGGTCATTAATAAAATTGATATGGTAAATCTAAAATGAACTAGACATAGGGATTTTAGGTTTCAGCCTTAGACTTAATAGCCCACGATCTTCCTTGAGGATAGATAACCCTTTAATAGATTTCCTTACAGGATAGGAATATACCTGTCGGGCGGGGGTGAGCCATAATTGGAACTTAAACTTAATGAATCCAGATAATTTGGTTGACATAAACATATGGTTCAATTGGGTTAAACTGGGTATTTGTGTCTGAC
Organism: Zanthoxylum bungeanum; assembly: GCA_019454045.1. Lineage (NCBI taxonomy): Eukaryota > Viridiplantae > Streptophyta > Magnoliopsida > Sapindales > Rutaceae > Zanthoxylum > Zanthoxylum bungeanum. The sequence goes on from SKCR01038038.1 coordinate 5,474, forward strand.
CATCGACAGAGGCTTACACATAATTTAGTGTTCCAGGTTAATAAATCAATATATTACCCAACTTTAAGATAACCACTTCATCTTTAAAATGATATTAAAAGAAATCACAACCCTAGATAGTTTTTAATATTGAATTTTCTTAAAACCTATTTTCGACAATTTTATTTACTTGCTTTTAAATTTAGAATCGTCACCATTTCAAATCAATCAATCAACCTGTTAGATACTAGTAATCATTTGACCTCATAAAATTAATAGATTAGATATTAAGTCCTCGTGGGATCGATATTTTTATACTACTTGAACGATACATGTGCTTGCGTTATACGTGTGTGTTTACGCCGGTCAACTCCATATGCTCAAAACATATGAGACACCAGGTTGCGTACATTTATTTCAATGTACGAGTTCTCGGAAAGTGCCAACAACCTTTAGATCTATCCCAGTAGATCTTTATTCCTAGAATAAAGGTTGTTTCTCCCAAGAATTCTACGGATAATTTTCATGAAAGCCAAGTTTTCACCGATTGTATTACGGGAATATCATTTCCAAGAAATGATATGTCATCATTACTTAGGACATCACTTTCAGTGCGCTCCCACTAACCTCCTTATGTACACAAGAATCATTTCGTTTTGAATTAAATCATATACCATTATGATTACATCAAAACGATAATTACAAGAACGCTATGCTTGCTTCAATCCATCAATGGATCGAGTTAACTTGCAAACCTTGTTTGCTCATTTTGGTACGACAAAATCGTTAGGATGTTGTAAACATCCTCCAAAAAGGTTTCCGCTAAGGAAAGCGGTTTTGGCATTCAGCTGCCATATTTCATAAATGAAACATGCAGCATCAGCAAGCATTGTCCAAATGGATTTAACCATGGAAACTGTTAAAAGGTTTCGTCGTAATCGACACAATGTTGATAACGATACCTTTTTCGCTACAAGCCTAGCTTAGTACGTTGGTATGTTGCCTTCCATGTATGTCTTCCTTGAAGACTTATATAGTACCAATAGGCACAATGTCTTCGGGTACAACAACCAGTGTCCAAACTTGGTTGGTATACATGGAATCCATTTCGGACTTCATGGAACTTTGCTATAATAGGGAGTCGATACCTTGTATCACTTCCTCATACGTAGTCAGTTCGTATTCCTCAATAAGATTGACATCTTTACGAGGTGAGATCAGAAACCCATACCTCACAGGTTATTTTCTGACTCTCTCCGACTTACGTGGTTCTTGTGTATTCGAAGATTATTGGTATAGTTTCATCCTTGATGAACTATTTGTGTTCCATTAAGGAATCGGTGTCTGGAACAGTATTACTCCGAATTTCATCGAGTTTTTTTACTTTCCTCCCACTTACCAATGCATATAGGTATTCCTCTTAGGAAAACCGCATGGCGAGCAACAATTACATTGTTCTCATTTGAGTTGTATAAGTACTATTTTTTTTCTAGGATAACCCACAACTTAGGCACTTATCCGATTTGGGGTCTAGTTTGGTATCATCCAAACATATGCCTAGCATTCCTAAATCTTCAGGAATGAGAAAACTCGGTTTCTTTCCTGTTCATATCTAATATAAAGTCTGTCTAATAGATTATTATGGAACTTTATTCAAAATAAGTTTTGCACTGTTTAAAGCTTATCCTTTGAAGAAAATGGTAGCTCAGAGCGACTCATGATTAACCTTATCATGTCCAACAAAATTCGGTTTCTCTCTTCGGACACACCGTCAAATTGAAGTGTTCCGGGAGGAGTCCTCATTGAAAGAATACTATACTCTTTCAAATATTTGAGAAACTTATTGCTTAAGTATTTTCCATCATGGTCTAACCGTGACGGTTTTAATACTATAGCCGATCTGTTTGTTTACTTCGTGTCGAAACTCTTTGAATTCATGAAAAGTTTCTGATCTGTGTTTCCAAAAGAAACACATAACCATAACGCGATGCCACATCCGTAAAGGTCACGAAACATTCATTTCCACCTCTAGCCTAGCTAGACATGGGCCCACTTACGTCACTATAAATGAGAGCTAACAGATCGGTGGCACTTGTACTTTTACCAAGTAAAAGGTATTTTAGGCACTTTGCCTAATAAACTAGATTCGTAGACATTATTTGAATATAATCAAATCTGTCCTAGTATCCACTCTTTGAAAGTGTGGATATATGAGTCTTGTTAATGTGTCCCAGACTACAATGCCACTTATAAGTCTCAACTGATTAAATCAGTTTGAGCTATTTGTTTGTCATGTTATATGTTTGAGATTTATTTATATTCAAAATATAAATACTGTCATTCACATCTAATGTGTTTATCTCAATATCATCTTTATAAAATAAAACACTTTAGTGTTCTAGAATATAAAGGTATATCTGCAACGGATTAAACCCTGATATAGAGATAATATTTCTAGTCAAACTAGTTACATTGTAACAGTTTCCTAATTTAAGTACACACCCGAAGGGTAGTTCCTAAAGTTAGGTTTCTACGATTAAAACAGCGACTGTCGTCCCGTTTCCGACTCGTAGATAAATCTCAACTGAATCAATATCCTGCTTGTCAGCAGATTCTGCACATCAATACAAATTTATGTACCACACTCAGTATCTAAAATCCAATTTTCATACTAGTAGTGAACATGTTTATGACAAACGTATTTGAAGTCGAAGCCTTGCCCGTCTTCAATTCCTTCATGTCTGCCTTGTCCATACGGCAGTCACGCTTCTAGTGACCCCGTTTGCCACAGTTTAGGCAGATATCTTGTGATATGTCATTTGTCTTCCCAGAAGACTGTGGTGATTTTGCATTTGCCCCTTTTTCCACACCCCAGAAGCCTTTGGCCAAGCCTTGGCCTTCTGGAATGTCGAAGTAAGATGCGCCTTGCGCTTCTTGCCCTATTGCAAACTCTAGCTTTGTCTCCTTGAGTATAGCCATTAACTCTCCAAGAGTTTTCTATTGCAATTTGTACTTCTAAGATCTAATGATAGATCTATGAAGATCCTTCAATTTCAATATCATACTATAAGGATCTAATCCTTAGTTCTGACTAAGAAATTAAGGAGTCTTTGCGGCAAGCATAACGGATTAAGCACTAAAGTTATCATTACATGATTATTCCAAATATCATGTTCTACTATTTGCTCAACTCCGGGCTTAGGCTCGAGACGTCACTATATCAAATAAAGTAACTTCTCGGTTTTCAGGACTATCCTGAGGTTTTATTCCCAATTTGAAAATTAAAGTCGTTTAAATACATTTTCACCCAGGATTATGTTTTAAACACTAATCTTTCATTTATCTTGATTCCAATAGTCCAACTATCGAATCAACGATTTTAGGTACTATTGATTATAATGATTACTATAGTCTAACTATATAATCAACTATAATTTAATTGGTTAAATTCAATTATATTGATTACTATAATCCAATTATAAAATCAACTATGAATTGAAATAGTTTGAATACAGTCCAACTGTTTAATTAAAACAACGATTAAATATTAGTCCAACTAATATATTAATTATTTGACGAAAAATGTGAAATGAGCGCGTATTGGCAAGTAACTAAACGAATATTGCAAATTTAATACTTGCCTCCCACTATTTTTCGGCGAGCCTCTAACCCTCTGTGGAGTACTCGGGAAACCTTGTTTCCTAATGGGCTAGGATCTCGTTAAATAACACACCAACTTGACTTTGGCCAACAAATTGTATGATAATTAACTAGGTAGATCTCTAAGATCAATTGGATCTCATCCAATTCCTAGATATAGTAGGTGGACATCCAAGTCCGAAACATATATCCTATATATGCCAATATATCCAATATATTGCCTAACCTTTTTCCTCTGAATCAATTAAGCCTTGGCTTTGGCACAACAAACTTAATGATCCCAGTTAAGCGGAACCCATTGACCATGGAAAGCTTCGTAATCGATGTCGATGGACAAGAAGTGATCTTAACTTTGGCCAACAAATCACAACTTGGACAAGACACCGATATGGAACAAAGCCTTCATGATTCAAACACATCCGTGACGGACAAAGGTCTTGACTTTGGCCAACAAACCAGTGCCAGTCTTGAATCTTGAGTAAGAATTAAGGGTGGCAATGGGCCGGGCCGGGCTTTTGCAAACCCGGCCCGAGCCCGGCCAACAAAAAAAAGCCCGGGCCCGGGAAAAGCCCGGCTTGGGTGTCTTCCGGGCCGGGCTAGGCTCGGGCCCGGGCTTTTTTTGGGCCCGAATTTAAAAAAAAAATTTAAAAATTAAAAATATATAGATATAAAATATATTTACACTATATACAAAGATAATTTATAAATAAATCACAAGTTTCATTGATAAATTAACAAATAAAATGCTAAAAATAAATAAAAATAATATAAACATATTAAAATATATATATATATATATATATATAATATATATGTTTTTTTGTTTTTTTTAAATTTTGGCCCGGCCAGGGCTTTTTCCACCACGTGCCGGGCCAAAGCCCGCCGGCCGGGCCGCGGGCTAAACTGCCACCCTTAGTAAGAATCACTCAATGGAAGGAAAAAAATGCTTAATATGTTTTGAGGGTTTTTTCGCGTAATTGGCAACCAATTAATTATTTTTGTTAAGGTCTCATCATCATACACCCTTAAACATGCATTCTAAACACATAATAAGGCGCGTATCAATAAATATAATAATGATATGCGGATGGATACTTAAACACATTGTTCCTAGAACAAATCTCTCCCTTTCCTCTCTCCCGCTAGCACAAGTATTACTTCTACCCGATTACATAACACTTCTAAAGAAACCTCATTTACATTTAGGGGAATAGGTGAGAAGAGAAATACACAGAGTCAAGAGGTAATAGGCTGGACACGCATGTCCAATTAATAAATTCTAAATTTATTACAACAATTTCCAAAATTGCCCTCACCCATCTAATATCCATCCGATATGCAATATTCATACATTGCATCCATGTATTCACACAAGCATGTTATCAATCAATCTAATCCAATTAATTAATCTGAAATTAATAATCATCCAATGTTCAAACAACGATTTGATTTTGCACGAGTCAAACTCGTTTTACGAATAAGTACTCAAAGTACGAATTCACGAATTATATTAAACTACAACATTAAATCCAATTTAATTTGTATTTAATACTAATTCTATATTTAATTCCAAATTAAATATTACACTTTATTAATGAACCTTTACGACTTAGATTCTAAATCTAATCATTACGGGTCTCAAAGCCCGATTAACATTCAATGTCAATTTAATTTAAAGTCCAATGGGCTTTTAATTAATTTCATAAGGCATGGACTTTTGGTCAATATGGGTCAAACCCAAATACCAAAGCCCATTTAAGGAATCACCCTTATTTGCCAAGAAACCAATTTAGGCCCAATTAATATTAAAGGTCCATTAAGTCATATTTGGACTTTATGGATATGGTTTTGGGCCCAATTGGATCCAACCAATTAGCCTAAACCAAACTTGGCCCAACCAAGCCCATTAAGCTCAATTACAACTTTAAAAGCCCAATTCCAAATTTGGCCCAATTAATTAAATTACCAAAATTCCAAATTTCATAATTTAATTAACCTAAAGTGTATGCCATAATTAATTAAGCAAATTAATATTTCCAAAACATCAATTAGCCTAATTAATTATGTCCAACACAATTGAATCAAAAAATCACATCATTTTACATGCTATCACTCACGGCAATTTAGGGTTTTTCATGTCCGATTCGGTTTTAATCCAATTAAATCCTAAATCAACATTACCCAAATGATTTCAACTCATCCAATGATCAAAAACACAAAAATCACCATGATTTAGGGCAAGCTCACATTCGGCCAAGCCTTGTGATTTGGGGAAAAATTATCCAATTCGATTTTTATCAAATTGACAATGCATAACACCATGTTATCATAATTTAAGCATACTCAAACAATCAATTTCACTCAAACATGCTCAAATCAATTTTGCCCAATTTTACCCTAATTTCAAATTTCATGCTCAAAATGGCTCAAGATACCATTGTTGGGTTTCTAGTTAGTCCCAAGATCGAATTTCAAGCAAGAAACATGTGTGAATACAACAATGAAATATGGCGGAATCATACTTACATTGATCGAATATGGCGATGCGAGGAACAACGAAAATCTTCAAGCTTTTGGTCCATGAAGCTCACGGCAAAGGCTCCTCTTTGTGCTCCATTTTCGGTCATCTCCAAGCTCCAAGCTTGGTGTGCATTCCATGCCCACGGGTGGGTTTCCCTATCACCTTCGCAAGACCCCGAATGTGTGCTAGCACCTTGAAAATTTTGCCGTAAAATTCCCTAAGCTTCTCCTTCAAGTCTCGGCATTTGCAGAATTTTGAAGAAGAAGATGGCCCTTGGCCGAGAGAGTGAAGAGAGGAGAGAGCCATTGGGTATAAAAAATTCCCTATGTGATGATATCCATCACTCGTTGACACATGCCTTTGAGGTATAAAAAAGGTGCATCTATTGGTCGTTCGAACCATTGGATGAAGAGACCTAGTTGTGGACAACCATTCGCCAATGAGAGCCTAAGCCTAATCTTAAAAAGCCCACATTGGGCCAATAGTTGTTTTTCCTAAAATAAACCTCATTATTTCTTGTGTTTGGGCTCTAACCGTTTGAAGTGGATTAACCATCTTGTCATATGATGTAAACTTGTTGGGTCTTTTCAACTATGACAAGTTTGCATTCCAAGTTAATCGGGCCAATTACTTGAAAACATTGATGGTCAACTTGTATGACAATCTTGTTGGGCGTAGAGTACTTAGTTAAGGTTCAAATATGCTAAAGCAAAAGGTACGCCTCGCGTGGCCCACTTGAATGTATTATATAACATATGAGCACAAACCATTTTTTTAAAGGTCATAATATATCTTCTTTAGGTTTAGAATTTCTCAAGAGGTATTTTCAGCTAGTTTTAGTTGTGCATCTAAATATGAGGTTGTCTTCACAAACCTGAGTGCTAACCAGATTTACATATTTTAGTATTTGAATTTTAAAGTGTTATAAATTTTAATAAAACCATATCATTGAGATCAACCCTCGTATACCTGCAGAGATGAAACTTTGGATTGGAACTCTCAAAATAATAATTAAATATCATTTATTACTAATTGATAGTTTGATACACACTTGTACATTATTTTTCTATACATATTTACACATTTGTAGTATTTTGCGCCTTACATTCATCAGGCGTGCTTGTCTTGCGTCTTCAAACATGCGTCTAAGCTTGAGGACTATTTGCGTCTTAGTGCGTCTTGCGCCTTTGATAACATTGGTTTGGCTATGCGTATGTCTATCAAGATGATAGAGTTTGTAAAGAAGCATTTGATTGGTTCATAATTTTTAATATATTATTTGTTCTTTTTACAGAGTTTGTACCGGATGGATTTGCGTGGCTATTAAAGTTCTTTTCGTTACTGTCGAATGTATCAAATTTTGTCTATGAAACCAACTTTTGTGTTGAAGATACTTTAGTTCAAGGTTGGTTGTTCTTAATGCTTATTTGAAGACTTTTGTGTTTGTGTTAGAGTTATATATATATAGTGAATTTGGTTTGTTCAATGATGAATGTGTAATGTACACTACTTTAGTTCATTAATATATATATATATATATATATATATATATATTGGGGAATAGTAAATTTGATTTGCAAATTCTATTTTAGAAATTTTTATTATTATTTAAATATTTTTACAGGTATAATTTTTCGTGACAGATATATAGTCACGTATCGTGACAGAGTATAATATTATTTGACAGAAATATATGGTCACATATTATGAAGAATTTAATTTTATATGACATAAATGTATGGCCACATATCGTTACAGAATTTTCTTGCCAAAATTTTTAAAAATAAATTGAATTTCCCGAAAAAATTGAATTTTCTCACCAAAATTTAAAAAAATGGCGCAAAAAACATATGGTGATGAACCGTTCCCGTCAAAAATATTGTGACAGAATCATGATGGGTAAAACTGGTCACGTATTGTGACTGTTTTTTTATCCATCACATGATGTGACTGCACCTATGATGTAGATATAAAATCTGTCATAACCCCCTCAGATGACATTTTCTAACCGTCAAGATACCTTTTTTCACGTAATAAAAGTATGTGCCTTGTTAAAATCTTAGACGATAAATCCATTGGGGAAACCTGAATAAGGAATTAAATAGTGACGACCACCAATTAGAAAATAGATATTACAAGCAAATCGCTTCAGAAAACCAGACCACACCTAGGCGAATCAAAAATGAGATTCAAAGTTGCGACCGGTGGGGAAAAAAATCTGAAGGATTAACAAACCAACGTTGACCATCATGTTATATGCTAAAAAAAGTAGCTAATTTGTCAGCAAAGCCATTATCTTCCTTGAAAATATAAGAAACAAAAACGGTTAACACTACCCAGCCAATGCATACATTTGAGCCATCTCGGTATAAACTTCCAAGGCACTTTGTCATTTTTGGACAGGAGAAGCTTAACAACATAAGCCGAATCCGATTTTATCCATAACTCTACAAGAAAATATCAATTTATCGACAAAATATACTGACGATAAAATTTCCATCAATTATCGAGGGATAATCGGCATTTATTAAAAATTATTATAAAAACAAAAAAAAAATATAATGAAGGAATATTGATAGAAAACATTTATTATTAAATGAGGCGCCAAAAATTAATACAACGATTTAGCGACGGAAAATATATCGATAATTTTGTAATTTGGCGATATTATTTAGCAACGAAATACCTTAAATCCGTCAGTAAATTTAGCAATAGTATACAGATAAAAAAAATTTAGATATGTTTTATTTTTATTATTGTTGACGGCTGATTTTGGTCTCAGGGCAATATGAGAATATTACTCCCAAGACGATCCTCCCTCAATAGTGAATTTGTTCGGTTTATGGGGGAATCAAAAGCAAATTTAGCAAAAGACAGATAAATACGCCAATCGACAAAGAGATTTAACGTGGTTCGGCGAATCAGATCCAACCTACGTCCACGGACACAAAACGAATGATACTTTTATTACCGAGATATGCTTCTCTGATATCTCTTGGGTTTTACAAGTCTGATCCCAATGATCTTGATATTGATTCTGATCCTGATCTTGATCTCCCCCCTCTTACGCACACTCTACCCTCTTATTTATAATAGTGTAGAAATCAGATTCCTTCTCCTACAAGAATTTCATAGTTGAGACAATTTCCCTTTCCCATAAGGATTCCTAGTCAAAAACTACATTCACTTCCTTTATCCTACTAGGACACTGACTTACTAGTTTACCCCATGAAAGTAGGATAACTTATTATCTTGTCCGTAAAAATAGGATGCCTTATCTTCTGGAGCACGTCTCGCCATATGCTCGGTCTTCATGAGGTCGGTCATGATGGTCCTTTGAGCTGAGAATGCTGATATCGATTTTATAATGCTCGGTCATCCAAACCAAAGTGGTCGGTCACCTATCATCAAGTGTTCGGTCTCTACCTGTTGGCTTTATAACACTCATGTGGTCGGGTCGGCATTTAATGATTTCGACCGAGAAGGGAATTACCATTTTTACCCATGCCGTATTCCTTAAATAACATAGGTCCTGAAAACACCATCAACATATGTCCCCTAGTTCTCGGTAACGAACTATAAAAAAAGATGGTGTGTCGATGAATCCGTCGGTGGTCACTCCAAGAACCGCAGAGAAAAAATGCCTTGGCTGCAAATCTGGTCCTTCCTGTCACCCTCATGTGCTCAGTCAACGAGGATCCTGATATCTACCCGTGGAGAAAATGCTTTGCCCTTATGCTGATGACGATCGACTCGGTGGGACGTAACCCGACCCCGAGCTGAGAAGAACATTTTGCTCTGGGGGAATGTCACTTCCTCATACCAATAGAGGGCCGACCATGGGGGAGATGCTCCGATCCTATGCCGATGATAAGTCTCTCGGTGGGACGTAACCCGACCTCGAGCTGAAACAAAGACTTGGCTCTAGGGGAATGTTACATCCCCAGTCCAAAGAAGCCGACTCGGTGGGACGTAACTCGACCCCGAGCTGAAACAAACATCGATCTCGGTGGTACAAGAGCAGACCCGAGCGTACAAGAGAAGACCCGAGCCGGAACGAAACATCGGTCTCGGAGGTACAAGAGCAGACCCGAGCCGGAAAGAAACATCGGTATCGGCGGTACAAGAGCAGACCCGAGCCGGAAAGAAACATCGGTCTCGGCGGTACAATAGCAGACCCGAGCCGGAAAGAAACATCGGTCTCGGTGGAACGAATCCAGCCTCGAGCCGGTTAATTCTCTGGGTTTTATTCAGAAGGGAAGTGGATCCTCTTTTGAAGCCCTATCAGTTTTGGCATGGGCGTCCCCTTGTCAAACCTGATGAAAACGAAAACAAAACCTTGGAAAATAAAATCAAAACGCGGGGGTGATTTAACACTTATCCAAAAACAACAGCAAGGATGCCTCAAACAGCGTCCTGTTTGAGGTCTCCAAAACACAATTCTGAACCTTTCAATTCAGAGTCCCGGTGAACCAGGATTTGGATCAAAGAGCGTTTAAAATAGTAAGGGCACATCATCTATACTTCAGGTCTCTATGGAGCCTGTGTACTGTTCGAGGGCTCCTCCTTACAACGTTGGAGCAAGCATAAGCTACGAGGGCACAATCTCTTCCCGTGCTATACTTCTCTTGGATCCAAATGATCAAAGAAATAAGGATCAAATAGTGTCCGAGATATTAAGGGCATTTTCCTCCTTATGTTCGGTAACACTGGAGCAAGCAATCGCCATGGGGGTATCATCCATCCCCGTGCTATGCTTCCCACGGATCTGAATGATCAAGGAAATAGGGATCAAAGATTGTCCGAGACATTAAGGGCATTTTCCTCCTTATGTTCGGTAACACTGGAGCAAGCAATCGCCACGGGGGTATCATCCCTCCCCGTGCTATGCTTCCCACGGATCCGAATGATCAAGGAAATAGGGATCAAAGATTGTCCGAGACATTAAGGACATTTTCCTCCTTATGTTCGGTAACACTGGAGCAAACAATCGCCACAGGGGTATCATCCCTCCCCGTGCTATGCTTCCCACGGATCCGAATGATCAAGGAAATAGGGATCAAAGAGTGTCCGAGACATTAAGGGCATTTTCCTTCTTATGTTCGGTAACACTGGAGCAACCAAACACCACGAGGGTATCATCCCTCCTCGTGTTATGCATCTCACGGATCCAAATGACCAAATAGGTAGGGATCAAAGAGTGTCTGAAGCATTAAGGGAATGCTCATTCTTATGCTCGGTAACACTGGAGTAAGCAAACGCCATGAGGGTATCATCCCTCCTCGTGCTATGCATCTCACGGATCCAAATGATCAAAATAGGGATCAAAGAGTTTCCGAAACATTAAGGGCATGTTCCTTTTTATGTTCGGTAACACTGGAGCAAGAAAACGCCACGAGGGTATCATCCATCCTCGTGCTATGCATCTCACAGATCCAAATGACCAAATAGGTAGGGATCAAAGAGTGTCTGAAGCATTAAGGGAATGCTCCTCCTTATGCTCGGTAACACTGGAGTAAGCAAACACCACGAGGGTATCATCCATCCTCGTGCTATGCATCTCACGGATCCAAATGACCAAATAGGGATCAAAGAGTATCCGAAACATTAAGGGCATGTTCCTCCTTATGTTCGGTAACACTGGAGCAGACAAACACCACGAGGGTATCATCCCTCCTCGTGCTATGCTTCTCACGGATCCTCTGGTCAGATAAAACGTGTGAGAACACACTCCCTGCAGCCGCATTTCCACAGCTGGCCAGACCGGCCATCTTACGGGGGCACTCCCTCCCCGCGATTACCATCTCGAAATATCCCTCAAATTATTATGTATGACATAGGATTTTTTATTCCTCCTGTCCGGTGGGAATCTTCTGACGTCAGGCTCTATCAAGAGGCCTTTTCCCTGGATTTCCATGACGATTTGCCCCAGTGGTTTATTCAGAGGAATGTATGCCTCTTCCCCGGCCACATGGTTCACCTGGGTCGAGATTCTCTTTTCCTGGTCATCCCGAGATACCGGCTTGAATTCCCTTCGTCTCGGGGGTGATTTTTTGAACTCTCTGTCTGGCCCGCGAGGAGCTTCTACCTTCATCATCCTTTCTCTGATAGTTGTCCCCCTCCGGGTAATTCTCTCCACATCTTCCAACAAAACAAACTTCCGGGCTGTTTCCAGAGCGGTGGCATAATCCGGTGTACCCTGGATCCTCAGGTGAGTCCACAGCTTTCCGATCTTTAAGGCTCCCTTCAAACTCTCCAAGGCCTCGAGCGACTCATATCCTCCGACCTCGAGCACCATGATATGGTATCGCTCAATGAAAGCTTTCAGGGGTTCATCGTCCCCCTGTTTCATGAGCCTCAATTCCCCAATTGTCTTCTTTGGGACGCAAGCCCCCATGAAGTGCCGAACAAATAACTTCCTGAGTTGCACGAAGCTTCCGATGCTCCCTGGGGCTAGACTTCTGAACCACAGAATGGCGGATCCCCTCAAGGTTATGGGGAATACTTTGTAAATGGCATCCCATACTACTCCTTGGACCTCCATCAACATGACAAAACTCTCAATATGAGATTTTGGATCAGCGTGGCCCTTGTAGGGCGTCATGGACGGCATGATGAATCATCTTGGGAACTTTACCAAACTTATTTCTTCTGTGAAGGGAGATTCAACCTCACTGTCCCGAGCATCTCCCGTGTCTGTTTTGAGGTTCGCTCCCCATTTGGCCATTTCTTTTTTTAACCAAGATTTTATACTGCCATCTGTGTTACCGTGCCGCCTCCTGCGGCTTTTTTTGCGTCTGTCACCCCAGGTGCGGCGTTCCTCATGGCTTGAGATTTCCCGTTCTATTTCACCATCCTTCCTATCTCCCATTTTGGTGTCGCGGGGGCCATCATAGGAAGAATCTAGCTACTGTCTCCCCTATTCTTCTTCCCATGTATCATCTGTTTGTAAATCTTTTTCTACCACTACGGACCTCATCCCGTAGGGACCCTTCTTCCTCGGTTCATCGTCATCACTCACATATGCGACCCTTTTTCCTTCCGCTATTTCGCCTCTCCTCCGACTGGTTCCGGCTTCAAGTCTCTCATTATTCATTTCTTCCATCCTCTCCAGTTTGTCCATCATGGATTTTAGAATGATTTGATTTTCCTCCCTATCTTTCCTCATATTTTCCTCCATCTTCTCCATCCAATCTACTGTTGAACTCCCCGATGACTGGTGATTTCCACCTTCTGCCATCGTCTTAATACGCGAGCTACTTTTTGTTGGAGATCCCCACAGACGGCGCCAACTGTTGACGGATGATTTTGGTCTCAGGGTAATATGGGAATATTACTCCCGAGACGATCCTCCCTCAATAGTGAATTTGTTCGGTTTATGGGGGAACCAAAAGCAAATTTAGCAAAAGACAGATAAATATGCCAATCGACAAAGAGATTTAACGTGGTTCGGTGGATCAGATCCAACCTACGTCCACGGACACAAAACGAATGATACTTTTATTACCGAGATATGCTTCTATGATATCTCTTGTGTTTTACAAGTCTGATCACAATGATCTTGATATTGATTCTGATCCTGATCTTGATCTCCCCCTTACTTACACTCTACCCTCCTATTTATAATAGTGTAGAAATCAGATTCTTTCTCCTACAAGAATTCCCTAGTTGAAACAATTTCCCTTTCCTATAAGGATTCCTAATTTAAAACTACCTTCACTTCCCATATCCTATTAGGATACTGACTCATCAACCTTTCCCATTGAAAATAGGATAACTTATTATCTTGTCCGTAAAAATAGGATGCCTTATCTTCTGGAGCACGTCTCGCCATATGTTCGGTCTTCATGAGGTCGGTCATGATGGTCCTTTGAGCTGAGAATACTGCTACCGATCTGATAATGCTCGGTCATCCGAACCAAAGTGGTCGGTCACCTATCATCAAGTGTTCGGTCTCTACCTGTTGGCTTTATAATACTCATGTGCTCGGGTCGGCATTAATGATTTCGACCGAGAAGGGAATTACCCTTTTTACCCCTGTCGTACTCCTTAAATAGCATAGGTCTTGAAAACACCATCAACAATTATTTTAATATTATTTATTATTTTATTATTATTAATTAGTTAATAATAAAATATTAATAATAAATTTTTGATATTAAGTATATATATGTTATTTTCTATTTGTTAATAAATATGATCTCTAGCCTTGGTGGTTTTCAAGTACCAGGCGGGGCTCTCAAAATGTGTGAGTGGGCGGGCTCTGGATTGGGACTTGCCTTATGGAGGAGAAAATCTTCTGTGCAACAGTGGTACCACGTCATCCATGCAACAAGCCAATCATCCACTGGCACGCGTGCGAAAAAAGTAAAAAACAACTAAAAAATAGGTGAAGAAACTCTACATGTCATTTTTTAATTCGCTTGTGGTACCACGTCACTCGTACCACTGTTGCACCAAAGAATCTCTCCTTATGGAGATGGGTGGAGGCTAATGTGAGCCCTCCAAAATATTTATTTTTTATTTTTTATTTTGCCTATGTGATTTTCATCGCTAATCATCGCTAAATTGAAGACAAATTACTGATAAATTTGTTTTCATCAGAATTTCATCGATAAATCATATTACCGGTTGAATTTTTGAAATTACTGATAAAAATTTCCATTGGGTATATGTTTTTTTTTTATAGTAAAAGATTGATTTGTTTTTATTAATAGCAAACTCAATGTCAGAAATGAAATAAATGACGTTGTTTTAATTTTAGTTGCTCAAAAGTAAAAGGTCTAAACAATTAACAAAGATAGATATATTATTCCTATGGAGGCTCAGACAATTATTATATTTCCAAAAGGCTATTATCCATTCATTTTTGGGAAGAAAAATATTTTCCAGTATTTAGTTATTATTTGAAAATATTTTTCGAAAATTCTCAGATATTTTACGTATCCAATACTTTTAAAAAAAAAATATTTGCTCATCGTTAGAAGTAGGATAGCAAAAAGGTCAAAGTCAATCTGGATCTCCATAGTCCCTGAAGATTTGGTTCCAAAAATACTCGTGTAAACGCCATTATACTTGATAAAGGATTTTAATGAGGCAACGCTAGCGACTTCGACGTGCATTCATGAGTATTATAAAAAGATGTCGAAGCAAATTGGATGTGAAGACTCAAACGCTCAATGGAGAAATCAAGTGAAATCTTATAGCATAAGGCTTTCAATGTAAGTGAGTTGATAATTCAAGTACTGTAAGATTATAAGGCTCATACACATTCATAAAATGCATTTGGGTCATGTGCATAATGTTTAAATATTCATATCCTGAGTTTTATGCATTGTGACTGACATATCGGTTCTTGATACTGCATACCAGTGTCCCTACTCTGCTTTGGAAAGTCTTGCATATGCTTTGTAACCGGGCTACTCCATGTCGGTCTCCCATGTCGGTCGGTCTGGAGTTTGCATAGCTAATAGACTCGGGATTATTCATACCGATCTCCATATCAATCAGTAATCTGGTAGGTCATGCGCTTAAATGCTTAAAGATCATATTTTGCATATAGTCGTTTGATTCTACAGGATTGACACACTAGCCCTTGAAGACCGGCATACCGATCTCAGGATAAAAAGTTGGGGCAGTTTTCTCTTTCACTATAAATTGAGTTTCTATTTCATTTTTGAAAGTGTTCTAACATCTTCATACATTTTCTAAAAAGCAAAAACATAGAGAGAAACTTAAATCTTCTTCATCTTACACTCTATTAATAATCAAAGCTCACACACTTCACAATCACATCATTTAGTGAACTTGTATTTACTTGGGATAACAACTCACATCCTTAATCTTCTTTATCTCTTGTGAGTACCCAGATGGTGTTGTTAAACCTTCAAATCTTTCAAACACTTGTGGTTGTGAAATCTATTTTTGAGTGGGCATACTCAAAAGGGTATATTTGTGTAAAGGTTTAAGAGTGAATCTATGGACAAAACTCTAATTGTTGTAAAAGGTTTGAAGTGAACCTAGGTATAAAACTCTTGTATAAAGGTTTGGTGTGAACCTAGGGATAAAACTCTTGGTTTGTGAGCGAGGCACGAAAAACTCTCAGTGTAAAGTGTGGAATCACATTTATATAGTGGAAAGTTTCAAGCGCAGCTTGGAGGAGTGGACGTAGATATTGTTGGTCGAACCACTACAAATTACAGTGTCATTTCTCTATCCCTTAATTCTTTTATTTATTACAAGTTTATTTTATATTTCCATATTTTTTAGTAACTTGCCTTTAGGAAATAAATTATTGAGTATATTGATTGAGAAAATTATACACTAAGGTTAATCAGTAAAGCTTCTAACATTGTGGATTAAAATTGACAAGATTTTTAATTCCGTAATATTTGTCAATTACCTAATTCACCCCCTTTTGGGTATAGTTGTATTTGTTGTTTGAGTGCTTGTAGGTAATTTCAATTGGTATCAAAGTTTGAACTTCTCACAAAGGACTTAACCATCCGAGAATAGATCAAATGGCCTCTACAAACTACACAACAAACTTCGCCAAAGGTGCATCCCCCGATATACCGACATTTTATGACGGAACAGACTTTAAATATTAGAAAAGAGGATGCTCATATTTTTACTCGCCTATGATATTTATGGATATTTAGAGATCGTAGCTAGACGAATAACTTTTGTAAATTCAAACGCACTTGAATTTTTATACAATGCAATAAATGAAAGCATAATAAATAGGATTCCCAAATTTACAAATGCATATGAATTATGGAAATCATTAGAATTGCTAAATAAGGGAAATAGTTAATTAAATGAATGCAATATTGATTCTTGCTCATCAAATGATGAAATTTGTAATTTATCATTCATGATTATAGAAAATCCTAGAGAGGAATCGGAAAAAGAAAGCATTGTTATTTGTGAAAATGAAATTTCCGATTATGATGAATTGCTTGACATGTTGAATGATTTGCAAGATAAATATGATGTTTTTAGAATGAAATGTAAATTGATTAAGAAATAGCATACATTACTTCAACATAAACATGCATCTGTTAGAGTTGGTGCTCGGCGCTCCAAATTTTATTTTATTTATTGTAAATACGATATACATTTTATTTTATTATGAATAAAATTAAGTAATGTTCATCAATATAATCTTATATATGGTAAAGGCGTAAAAGACCTTAGAATGAATAGTTGTGACGTAATTGCAAAAGTGCCACAATTGTTACTGAGAAATGTCACAATAAAATTCATTCTTAAATTATTCCTAGTCAAGGTTTACATACTTAGTCAGTTAGTAAACCAATGAGACCGGTACATGTCGTATATTAGAATTGTTCTAATGGTTTATCTCAGTAAACCATGAGTCTTGGGAGACTCATATAGACACGTAGGTATTTATTGGATAAATACTGAACGACTCATTCGAAGATTTCTGATAGATGGTACACCAACGTCATTAGGAATCTTTACGAGTCGAATAGCATATTAGCTCATTTGACATGTGATACCATTGTGGATATGTGAGATATCCTCCGTACTTTGATGAAAGTCACGTCAACGATCTTTTAAGATCAGACCTCCACCTGTTCGTCAGGTATAGACTGATATTCACTATATCATGTGATGTATCCAGAGAGGATTTGTCAGTCCCGTGTACAGGATTTAGGTGTCCAATTTATGATTCTTTGAAATCATTGGCTGAGGTATGATTCGGAAACAAGTCCTGAATATTTATTGAAGAATCATAAATATGTCGCGACACATGAATTGTTCATAGCGGAGATTTGATATTTAATCTATATCTTCGAAATAATTCGGATAACCTATGACAATGGGATTATATATATGCAATGACTTCGACTTGGATGGTTCCACTCGATTATCTGTGGTCGTCGTAATTTGTGAGTGGACAAATTACAGACATGGAAATGGTTTCCGTGATAGATAAACTTGAACCTAGAGAGTCCCACAATATAAAGTGTACTCGTTGAGCAGTTGGGCAATTAATTATGGATAATTCGGATTATTCATAATTTACACATGCGTATTAAATAATGTGTATTTGTATACGATACATAATTTAGATTAGATACACATTATTAACCAATTAAATTTTGACATTTGTTTTATTATTATTATTAATTAATTAATTGTAAAATGGAAGAATATTCTTGGAATATTACTCCATGTATTTATTTTGTCTTTTTGTTAATAATTAAATAAATTGATTAATTTGTTAATTAATTTATTTTAATTAAGAATATTACATGGAATATTCTTGATTTTTGGCAAACTTTGATTTGCCAAACCATGTGTTTTTAACACATGGATTTTACTTAACAAAAGTCAAAATAAAATTTTATTTGGATAAGTTTAAAGGTGTGTCAAATTTTAGGCCATAACAATTGTTAATTTTTTTTATTGAAAAAAGTTCCAAATATTCGGCCAAGGAGGGTTTAATATAAAATGAAATTGTTTCATTTTATTAAGACTCTAATCACTTCTCATGTGTTGAGAACCAAAAGAAAAAGAAATAGATTAGGGTTAAAACAAAGCAACCAACACCAAAGAGAATAAAAATTGAAGAAATTGGACTTGACATTAAGGTAATACTAAGTTCCCAATTTCTATTTTTCTTAAGTTTTGTTCAAGCATGTATAATATGTATGAGATATGTGTATTGCATGTTTTAGTTAAATATGTATTGGATATGTATTTAAAACACAAAACTTGGTGTTGGATGTTTTTAACCTTAATAAGTTTCTTTGTTAAGTATATGTAAATAGATTAATTATTGAATTAATCTAAAAATTAAAATTGACATTCTAGAGTAATGTTACCACTCTAATGTTGCCTAAAATTGTTCTTGGAACTTTATATTATGGTGATAAATTTTGTGTAAATTAATTGATTAATTATGTGAATAAATTGAATTTTGGCATGAAAATTGGACAAAATTAAAACTGGATCAGATCTGATTTTGGACCTTAAAACATAATATTTTTCATGTAAAAATATGTTATTTGGATGATTTTGGATGTGTATTGGATGGTGGATAAATTCCGAAAATTGTTCCAGGGCGAAAACGAGAGAAAACGGTGAAATTCGCGTCGAAATGAGCTCGCCGCGTCGCGGCTGTGAACCCAGTGATTTGGGCACTGTTTGGAAGCCCTAGGGCTAACCGAACATTGGGCAAGTGACCGGGTTGGCCTGGCTCGGCGGTTGGTCAACCGATTTGACTGTTTTCCATTACGTGTAGTATTTGTCGAAAAATATTTTCGTAAAATAATTTATCGTGTTTCGAAATATATTATGTTATTAATTGTTAATAAATAATATATCTAAACTACTTTGAGTGAATTAATAATATTTGATATTAATTAATTCGAACGGAAAATTTTAAAATATTTAAAAATCATATTCGTCTTCCACCGCGCCCTTCTGCTGCGCATACCCCAACAAAATGATATCAGAGCCTCTGATCCCACATCCAAAATAATTTTTTATGCCTTAAATATTTAATATTTAATTCAATTTATTTTAAACATGCTTGAGAATTAATTGATTGGATCAATTAGTTTGGCTATTTGACAGTTTTGTAAAATCTCATAATAAGGTTTTGTGTTTTGTGAGTGTATTGTACACTAATGGGTCTGTCTCGTCAATACGGATGTAAATATTTTTCCTGATATTTTGGTTGTGTCTGCCAAAGCAGTGCAGCTATGGTTAATAGAAATTCGTTTATACCGGTAAAACTTATTTGATAAGAAACAAATTCGAGCGAAAGTACATACCAATAGATGTCAAAGCAGTGAGGTAGTGCATAAGTGCCTTGGATGTGTTTATTGACGAGTATTGCCTTGAATACGCCCCACCCAATAGATGCCAAAGCAGTGAGGATCGGAAACGGTTCAGGACCTATTTTAAAAGGGTCACAATGGATATGATTGGTAATTGTTACATACTTTCTAATATATTTGGGCACAATATGCCAAAGCTATGTGTTTAAATATATTTGTGAGATCTACTTCCTGCTATAAAATTTAATTTAATTATTGAATTCTCGTATTTTGTTTGGGGATTATCAATTTATGTAAAATAGTGGGAGGACATCCTTATATTAAAATTCCATGATATGTTGGATGTTTTATGATATTGATGAAATTACTCTTGTCTGCTAATTTTCGTTTCTTTTGTTAAGTTTGTGATGGAAGCTACTACTTCTAATCCTTTTGAACGTGTCTTGGACGTGACCAAACTGACTGGTCCTGATAACTTTAGTGAATGAGAATTAGATCTTAAGATAGTCTTGAGATCAGAGAAGTTGGGTTATGTGCTGGATAATCCAGTACCGTTGGATATTGCTCCGGAGTCGGCACCTGAAGAGAGGGAGAAATTTCAGAGATGGAGAGATGATGATATGAGAGTGAGGTCGCTCATTTTATGTACTATGTTTTATGATCTAAAGAGATAATATGCTGATATGCCTGATTCATTCAATATCATAACTCAGTTTAGGGAGTTATTTCTAAACCAGAAGCAGACCTTGGTGTACAGAATCTCCGTGGAATTATTCCACGCTCGTTTGGCTGGTGGCAAGCCAGTGAGTCCACATATCCTGCACATGATGGATCTTATTAAGCAGCTTCGAAAGTTTGACTTTAGATGAATGAGACATTGGGCAGGAATTTGATTCCGGGCTCACTCCAATCGGCGTATTCCCAGTTCATTATGAACTTCAACATGCATGGTATTCGTTGTTCCTATAGTCAGTTGCATAGGATGCTTCAGATTGCTGAGGAGGACATCAAAAAGGGTGTATCGACACTCATTTTGAAGTCCTCTTTTCCTAGTTTTTCTTCTTCTCAATCTACGATATTGGGCAAGAAGAATAAGAAAAAGGCAAAGAAGACTGGTTCTGGTGTTCCACCTAAAGGAAAGGTAGCGAAACCTAGCAAGACGAAGAAGAAGCAGCTGAGGACAAGTGCCACAACTATGGTAAAATTGGACATTGGAAGCACAATTGTCCAGAATACATAGCTTCCGTCAGATGGGAGAGAGCCGCCGCATCAGATATATTTTTTTTTCCATATCATTGATATTTCATTGGTTTGTGAAGCCATTCGTTCTGGATGAGTTTTAGATTCTGCTAGTCCGACTCACATCTGCAATTCGTTGCAGGGGCTGAGGGTCATTAGGATATTAATCCAGGCGAGATGCAACTGCATTTTGGGAATGTGGATTCCTTATCTGCAGCAGCCGTTGGCGAATACGAGATTCGTCTATCCAGAGGCAGCATTATTTTGACATATTGTGTTTTTATGCTTGGTTGTGTAGCTAATATTATCTCCCGATTTATATTAGATACAAAATGATATTATGTACATATTAAGAATCGTTCTATATATATATATGATATGAATAATGTTTTGTTACACAAGTGTTCAAATTCGCAAGGTCATTATATTTTGCATGCCATTAGAGATGTTTATGAAATTGGAGTAAAAGATCTGAAATAACTGATACTGAATTGTGGCATATGCGGTAAGATCATATAGGTGTACGACGCCTGACCTAGTTGGTTAAGAATGGTTTGATTGAGAATCTAACCATACAATCTTTTCCAACTTGTGAATCTTGTATTCAGGGTAAAATGACCAAAGCCCTATTTACTGGTGTCGGACATCGGGCCACTGACTTATTGGAGCTCGTACATAGTGATGTATGTGGTCCTATAAGTCACACTGTTCATAGTGGTTTTTCTTATTTCGTAACTTTTACATATGATTTGTCACGGTATGGTTATATTTATTTGATGAAACATAAATCGGAAACCTTTGAAAAGTTTAAAGAATTTCGAAACGAAGTAGATGTTGGACAATTATAACCCACAGCGTCACTATTTGTAAAAGACATTGTGGTTTTTGTACAAATTTACTGTGTGACAATGGAAATTGCTATTTTAATCAATTTGTAATTAGATTACTTAAATATATAAATGATAAAAGTCCTTATGATTAGTTCCGGATTATAAGATATGAGACCATATATCAATCAACAAAGGTTTAATCATTAAATATCCATAGTCGTAGTATTATCGAGACTGGACATCGATAATGCAAAATAGACTAGTATTGCACTTGTGCTTGTTATGGAAGTGTAACATCATAGTTCTCATATATTTAAGTATTGGATACTTATGCATGTGTGAAATGAGGTTGTGTTTACCGATGGTACGGAAACAGCTTCGCTCTAGATAGACCCCTCGGAATCCCATTGGTAGTATGACTATGTGTCTATGGGAATCCACTCCAGGGTAGGTGTATTTGGTCTTAACCTGAGACTTGCATCGCTAGTACTTACGATAATCAATACGCTTTGGTTTTGGTCGTCCGGGACTTTAACAGGTTCTGTGTACGCCTCTTCTTGGTTTATTGAGAATCGTAGTGTATTGGGTGTGATGTCAAGACAGAAGTATCACTTCAGTCATATGGAGATGATGATCATACAGGGATGCAGAACCGGTTATCTATTATGTTGCAACTATCGGGATAATATGACAAGGTCATGATTATCCAATTATAGAGACTAGTTGCTTGTGATCCGATATATGCTTCGTACGAGGCAGACACTATTCCAGCCCCAGGCCTTGCACGTGACATCAGATACTGGATCGCTATACGTAATACTACGTATACTACGCCTGTTATAGATGACATATTCCTTAAAGAATATTTCTGGAGAATTGGGTAGGCACGGTGCTTTGATAGAAGCCAACCACGTCTCATAAATCGGTAAAAACGTGGTATGAGGTACACACGTGTTCGGATAGTCCGACGACCGGATTTACTGCCAACATATCCAGGGATCTCATGGGTCGCTTCCCGAAGATTCACCGATGACGTATGACTCGAACATAATTAATCTAGGATTAATTATAAGAGAGAGAAAATTAATCTATGATTAATTACGGCAAGAATTTATCTGGGATAAAATTCGATTAGTAGAGAGAGAACGATTAATTCAGAATTAATCGATAAAACAATATATTCGATATATATTGAACGAAATTAGATTTCGACACGGAATTAAAATTGGATTTTAATTCGGGCGAACGAATTAATTTAGAATTAATTCGCGAGCGATTTTAATAGTAATTTTGCTAGGCATAATTATTTAATTAAATTTGATTTAATTAAGTCGCAACAGAAAATTCGTTAATTCGGAATTAACGAACTCGAGCCCGAAATGTGTTTGCGGGCCCACTCGGATTTTGAATTCAAGTAGGGTCCACAAGTCACATCACTTGTCTTCTCATCACTTTTTGGTGATGGAAGTTAGTAATAATTTGTTGGTGACTTACCAAACACTCAACCTTGTGAAAGGTGATAGACTTTTACCTAAACTTGATTTTGGTATATGGTTTTTTAGATTTTAGAAATTAAAAAAACAAGTCAACACAATTTTCACTCTTCTTCCTCTCTCTCTCTCTCATTCACGCCACTCTCTTTCTCTTGGATTTGGCTTGGCCGAAACTCACCAAGAACAAAGAAGAAATTGTTGCAATTCTTTCAAGTGCTAGCACACATCAAAAAATCATACTACGGTGTTAGGGAAACTTTTCCCATTGAGCTTGGAATCAAAGATAAAGCTTGGAGCTTGATACACAACTTTGGAGGAGCTTGGAACAACTTCAAATATAGCAAAATTTTTGAACTCTACACATCCTACAACCGAGCATTGTGAGTATATTTCTGTTATACTTCTTTCCGTATTCATATTATTTCATGCTTGAAATGATCTTGGTTTGACCTTAGAAACCGAACAATGGTATCAGAGACTATTTGAGCATGAAATTGAATTTAGGGTTTATTATCTTGATTTGGGTATTTTTGATTTGAGCATGATTTGATCAAATTGTTTGTTTGAGTATGCTTAGATTATGTTAACTAAGTGTTATACATGTTCAATTTTATGAAAAATTAATTGGATTAATTTTCCCCAAATATTGAGGCTTGGCCGAATATGAACCATTTTGTAGATCATGGTAATTTTTTGTTGTTTAGACCATTGGATGAGTTTAAAGACATGATATATATTGATTTGTGATTTAATTGGATTGAAATCAAAATCAGATATAAAAATATCATATTGCCGTGACCTTGGGAGCATGTTAATGACTTGATTTTGTTTCAATAATGTTGGACATGTATTGAATATAATAAAGGATGATTAATTGATTAAATTAGTATTTTGGAAATGTTAATTTAAATAATTTATCATGGTTAAACACTTTAATTAATTAAATTGTGAAATTTGGAATATTAGAATTTAATTAATTAGGCTTAATTTGGAATTGGGCTAAAGTTGTTGTATTTGGGCCTAATGGGCTTGGTTGGGCCAAGTTAGTTTAGGACAAATTGATTGGATTGGATCCAAATTGGGCCTAAACCATTCCATTAAGTCCAAATATAATAAATGGGCCTTTAAATATTTAATTGGGCCTAATGAGCCAAAATTGATTTTATGGCAAATAGGGTGATTCCTTAATTGGGTCTTGGCATTTGGGTTTGACCCATATTGACCAAAGCCCATGCCTTAAGAAATTAATTGAAAGCCCATTGGACTTTAATTAAATTGACATTGGATGTTAATTGGGCTTTGAGACCCATTAAGATTAGATTTAGAATCTAAGTCGAAAAGGCGCATTAAAAAGTGTAATTATTTAATTTGGAATTAAATAAAGAATTAGTATTGAATACAAATTAAATTGGATTTAAAATTGTAGTTTGATATAATTCAAGAATTCGTACTTTGAGTACTTATTCTTAAACGAGTTGGACTCGCGCAAATCAAATCGTTGTTTGAAAATTGGATGATCACTTAATTCAAAGATGAATTAATTTGAATGATTCATTCTCAAGATCCAAGATTGACACTGGTTTTTGGCCAAAGTCAAGACCTTTGTCCATCGCGGATGTGTTTGAATCATGAAGGCTTTATTTCATATCGTATGTCTTGCCCAAGTTATGATTTGTTGGCCAAAGTCAAGATCACTTCTTGTTCATTGACATCGATTACGAAGCTTTCCAAAGTCAATGGGTCCTGCTTAACTGGAATCATTAAGCTTGTTGAGCCAAAGCCAAGGCTTAGTTGATTAAGAGGAAAAGGTTAGGAAAATATATTGGATATATTGGCATATATATTGTATATATGTTTCGGACTTGGAGGTCCACCTACCGGATCTAGGAATTGGATGAAATCCAATTGATCTTAGAGATCTACCTAGTTAAATATCATACAGCTTGTTGGCCAAAGTCAAGGTTGTGTGTTATTTAACGGGATCCTAGCCCACTAGGAAATTAGGTTTCACGAGTACTCAACAGAGGGTTAGAGGCTCGCCGAAAAATAGTGGGAGGCCAGTATTGAATTTGCAATTTCGTTCAAATACTTGGCATTACGCGCTTTTAAATTATTTCGTCAATTATATATTTATTAGTTGGACTAATATTTTATTATTTTTCTTGTAACAGTTGGACAGTACCCAAATATCGTTAATTGAATAGTTTGACTATTGTAATTAAGATGACTGGAAAGATCGGGGTTATAGACATTATCATGGGCGAAAATGTCTTTAATGGCGCGAACTTTCCTGATTGGGATATGAACCTCAGGATTGTCCTGGGGGCTGAGAGGATGCTCTATACGATAGAGAGACCTCTCGGGCCTAAGCCCGGAAATGAGCAGCCGCTTGAGCTTGAGCTTTGGAAGACTCATAGCGATGACATCTCAACTGCTCAGTCCATCATGCTCGCTGCGATAACCCCTCAATTTCGTCGCCAAAATAAGAGATTGGATCCCTATACTATGATGGCAAAATTGAAGGACCTTCATCGATCTAACCTTAGATCGCAAAGGTATGAATTGCAGAAAAAACTCTTTCGCTCACGAATGTCAGAGGGTACATCTGTTGAGCATCATGGGTCACAGATGATTGCTGACATTGAACAATTGGGTCAGCTAGGCATAACCTTTGAGGCTGAGACTTCTATAGATTTGATCTTGCAGTCTCTTCCTGACAGCTGGAGGGGGTTTATCATGAACTACAATATGATGAACCAAGACCATACTCTTAGAGAGCTGATGGAAATGCTGCACGAAGCAGAGAAAGAGCTCCTAAAGGGCAAGAAGCATGAGGCGCACTTCGCTTCAACATCTCAGTCTTTGAGGGCTTAGCCTAAGGCGACTGGTGGTGTAAAGAAGAAGAAGAAGAAGAAGGGCAAGGCCAAATTGTCAAAGCCTTCTGGGAAGGGCAAAGACAAATCCCAATATGTATGCATGCAGTGTGGCAAACGGGGTCACTGGAAGCATGACTACCGTGAGTACAAGGCGCACATGAAGGAAATCAAAGCGGGCAAGACACCGGCTTCAGGTATGTTTGTTATAGAAATAAACATGTGTACTTCTAGTTTTAAAAATTGGATTTTTGATTCTGGTTGTGGTACTCATATATGTACTAATGTGCAGGATCTGCGGATTAGCAGGAGACTGGCCTCAGGATAAATTGACCTCCGCGTTGGAAATGGGACTCGAGTCGCCGTTTTGGCCGTTGGGACTTATATTTTGGAACTGCCCTCGGGGCATGTACTTAATCTTTCAGACTGTTATTATGTACCTAGTTTGACTAGGAATATTATATCTGTATCTTTATTGGCCCAATGTGGCTATACTTTTGTTTTTAGAAACACTGGGTGTTTTATGTATAAAAATGATATGGAGATATGCAGTGCTGATGTGTATAATGGTCTTTATATTTTGAATATAAATCAATCTCAAACATATAATGTAACAAACAAAAGGCTTAAATTAAGTAACAAAGATGAAACTTATATGTGGCATTGTCGTCTGGGACACATTAACAAGACTCGCATATCCACACTTTCGAAGAGTGGGTACTTGGACGGATTTGATCCAAATTCATATGACGTCTGCGAATCTTGTTTATTAGGCAAAATGCCTAAAACACCTTTTAGCGGTAAAAGTGCACGTGCTACCGAACTGTTAGCACTCGTTCATAGTGACGTATGTGGGCCCATATCTAGCCAGGCTAGAGATGGATATGAATACCTCGTAACCTCTATGGATGATGCATTGCGTTATGGTTATGTGTATCTTATGAGACACAAGAAGGAAACCTTTGAGAAATTCAAAGAGTTTCGACACGAAGTAGAAAAATAGACCGACAAAAGTATTAAGACATTTCGGTCGGACTGTGGTGGCGAATACTTGAGCAATGAGTTTCTTTATTACTTGAAAGAATATGGTATTATTTCACTGTGGACTCATCCCGGAACACCTTAATTAAACGGTGTGTCCGAACGGAGAAACCGAACTTTGTTAGACATGGTAAGGTCGATGATGAGTCGCACAGAGCTACCTATTTCCTTCTGGGGATATGCATTGAACAGTACAATACTTATTTTGAATAAGGTTCCGTTAAAGTCTGTTCAACAAACTCCGTATGAGATATAAACAGGAAAGAAACCGGGTTTCTCATTCCTGAAGATTTGGGGATGCTAGGCATACGTCAAACATTTGGAAGGTACCAAACTAGAACCCAAATCGGATAAATGCCTATTTGTAGGATATCCTAGGGAAACCAAATGATATTACTTCTATCAACCACAAGAGAACAAAGTATTTGTTGCTCTACATGCGGTTTTCCTTGAGAAGGAATTCCTAAATGCAGTGGTAAGTGGGAGGAAAGTAGAAATCGATGAAAATCAGAGTGATACTGTTCCTGGCACAGAATCCTTAACGGAACATAAACAGTTCATCAAGGATGAAACTGTACCAC
This sequence comes from Zanthoxylum bungeanum, assembly GCA_019454045.1. Taxonomy (NCBI): domain Eukaryota; kingdom Viridiplantae; phylum Streptophyta; class Magnoliopsida; order Sapindales; family Rutaceae; genus Zanthoxylum; species Zanthoxylum bungeanum. Next base: position 33,508 of record SKCR01038038.1, read on the forward strand.
AATCTTCGAATACACAAGAACCGCGTAGATCGGAGAGAGTAAGAAAACAACCTAAGAGGTATGGGTTTCTGATCTCACCTCATGTAGATATCAATCTTATTGAGGATAACGAGCCGGTTACGTATGAGGAAGCGATACAAGATATCGACTCCGCTTTATGGCAAAAGGCCATGAATTCCGAAATGGATTCCATGTACACCAACCAAGTTTGGACACTGGTTGATGCACCAGGCGTAAAGCCTATTGGTTGCAAATGGGTCTTCAAGAAGAAGACCGACATGGAAACGTACAAAGCTAGGCTTGTAGCGAAAGGGTATCATCAATGACACGGTGTCGATTACGACGAAACTTTTTCACCTGTTGCCATGATTAAATCCATTCAGATAATGATTGATATTGCTGCATATTTCGATTAAGAGATATGGCAGATGGACGTCAAAATCACTTTCCTTAACGGAAACCTTTTGGAGGATGTTTATATGCAACAGCCTGACGGTTTTGTCGTACCAAAACATGCAAACAAGGTTTGCAAGTTAAATCGATCCATTAATGGTTTGAATCAAGCATCGCGTTCTTGGAACCAATGTTTTGATGAGATCATAAAATATTATGATTTCGTTCAAAACGAGGATGATCCTTGTGTATATAAGAAGGTTAGTGGGAGCGCACTGACATTCATTGTCCTTTACGTTGATAATGTATTGGTTATAGGCAATGAGATTCCCATGTTACAATCGGTGAAAGCTTGGCTTTCATTAAAATTCTCCATGAAGGATCTAGGAGAAGCAGCCTTTATTCTAGGATTAAAGATCTACCGGGATAGATCTAGAAAGCTGCTTGGACTTTCCCAGAGTACGTACATTGACAAAGTGTTGAAGAGATTCAACATGGATCAGTCTAAGAGGGGACTGTTGCCAGTGTCACATGGTGTCACTCTATCTAAGGACATGTTTCCTAAAACTCAAGATGAGAGAGACAAAATGAGTCGGCTCTTGTTCGCTTCGGCAGTCGGATCGATCATGTATGCCATGATATGTACGCGACCTGATATCTCGTATGCTTTGAGCATGTGTAGTCGCTATCAGGCCGATCCAGGTGATGGTCACTAGATAGCGGTTAAGAACATCCTTAAGTATCTTAGACGAACTAGGGATGCGTTCTTAATCTATGGAGATGGAGAACTTGAGGTAACTGGGTTTACCGATGCAAGTTTCCAAACCGATAAAGACGACTGTAAGTCACAATCCGGGTACATATTTTGTTTGAACAACAGAGCAGTAAGCTAGAAATCTTCCAAGCAAAAGACTGTTGCCGATTCAACAACAGAAGCGGAGTATATTGCTGCAGCTGAAGCAGCAAAAGAGGCAGTTTGGATCCGTAAATTCCTAATTGGATTATGAGTAGTTCCATTAGCAGCTGAGCCCGTTCCATTGTATTGTGACAATAATGGGGCTATAGCGCAGGCTAATGAACCGCGGTCTCATCAACGATCCAAGCATGTTCTTCGATGTTTCCATCTGATTCGTGAGATCATACATCGTGGCGATGTGAAGATCGAGAAGGTCGCATCAGAGGACAACATTGCAGATCCACTGACGAAAGTTATTCCTCAGCAAAAGTTTGAGCGACATGTACATAGTTCAGGTGTTAGATGCTTGAGTGACTGGCTATAGGCCAAGTGGGAGATTGTTGGACAACTATGACCCATAGCGTCACTATTTGTAAAAGACATTGTGGTTTTTGTACAAATTTACTGTGTGACAATGAAAATTGCTATTTTATCATTTTGTAATTAGATTACTTAAATATATAAATGATAAAAGTCCTTATGATTAGTTCTGGATTATAAGATATGAGACATTATATCAATCAACAAAGGTTTAATCATTAAATATCCCTAATCGTAGTATTATCGAGACTGGACATCGATAATGCAGAATAGATAGTATTGCACTTGTGCGTGTTATGGAAGCGTAACAGCATAGTTCTTATATATTTAAGTATTTGATACTTATGCAAGTGTGATAGGAGGTTGTGTTTACCGATGGTACGGAAACAGCTTCGCTCTGAATAGACCCCTCGGAATCCCATTGGTAGTATGACTATGTGTCTATGGGAATCCGCTTCAGGATAGGTGTATTTGGTCTTAACTTGAGACTTGCATCGCTAGTACTTACGACAATCAATACGCTTTGGTTTTGGTCGTCCGGTACTTTAACAGGTACTGTGTACGCCTCTTCTGGGTTTATTGAGAATCGTAGTGTATTGGGTGTGATGTCAAGATGGAAGTATCACTTCAGTCATATGGAAATGATGATCACGCAGGGATACAGAACCGGTTCTATATTATGTTGCAACTATCGGGATAATATGACAAAGTCATGATTATCTAATTATAGAGACTAGTTGCTTGTGATCCGATATATGCTTCGTACGAGGCAGACACTATTCCAGCCCCAGGCCTTGCACGTGACATCAGATACTGGATCGCTATACGTAATACTACGTATACTACGCCTGTTATAGATGACATATTCCTTAAAGAATATTTCTGGAGAATTGGGTAGGCACGGTGCTTTGATAGAAGCCAACCACGTCTCATAAATCGGTAAAAACGTGGTATGAGGTACACACGTGTTCGGATAGTCCGACGACTTGATTTACTGCCAACATATCCAGGAATCTCATGGGTCGCTTCCCGAAGATTCACTGATGACGTATGACTCGAACATAATTAATCTAGGATTAATTATAAGATAGAGAAAATTAATATAGGATTAATTACGGTAAGAATTTATATGGGATAAAATTCGATTAGTAGAGAGAGAACGATTAATTCAGAATTAATCGATAAAATAATATATTCGATATATATTAAACGAAATTAGATTTCGACACAAAATTAAAATTGGATTTTAATTCGGGCGAACGAATTAATTTAGAATGAATTCGCGAGCGATTTTAATAGTAATTTTGCTAGGCATAATTATTTAATTAAATTTGGAATTAACGAACTCGAGCCCGAAATTTTTTTGCGGGCCCACTCGGATTTTGAATTCAAGTGGGGCCCACAAGTCACATCACTTGTCTTCTCATCACTTTTTGGTGATGGATATTAGTAATGATTTGTTGGTGACTTACCAAACACTCAACCTTGTGAAAGGTGATAGACTTTTACCTAAACTTGATTTTGGTATATGGTTTCTTAGATTTTAGAAATTAAAAAAACAAGTCAACACAATTTTCACTCTTCTTCCTCTCTCTCTCATTCGCGCCACTCTCCCTCTCTTGGATTTGGCTTGGCCGAAACTCACCAAGAACAAAGAATAAATTGTTGCAATTTTTTCAAGTGCTAGCACACATCAAAGAATCATACTAAGGTGTTAAGGAAATTTTTCCCATTGAGCTTGGAATCAAAGATAAAGCTTGAAGCTTGATACACAACTTTGGAGGAGCTTGGAACAACTTCAAAGATAGCAAAATTTTTGAACTCTACACATCCTACAACCGAGCATTGTGAGTATATTTTCGTTATACTTCTTTCCGTATTCACATTATTTCATGCTTGAAATGATCTTGGTTTGAACTTAGAAACCTAACAGTAGAAAAATAAACTGGTAAATTCATCAAATGCCTTCGATCAGATTGAGGCGGTTAATATATGAATACTGAGTTTACCGAGTATCTTCAAGAGAATAGGATTCTCGCTCAATATACTCGTCCGGGTACTCCAAAACACAATGGAGTATCTGAAAGGAGAAATAGAACTTTATTGGATATGGTCCGATCAATGTTGAGTTTTACAGATCTACCTTACTTTTTATGGGGGTATGCTCTTCTGACTGCTGCACATGTGCTGAATATGGTTCCTTCTAAAGCTATTCCTACTACTGCTTTTAAGATATGGGTTGGTAGGAAATCGAACCTTAATTATATTAGGGTTTGGGGCTGTCCTGCATACGTCAAGGTGACATAGCAGGTAAACTTTTCCCTCGAGGGCAAAAAGTTAGGTTTGTTGGATATCCTTCGAATTCCAAAGGATATCAATTCTATGAACCCAAGCATCAAAATGTGTTCGTAGCTCGTTTTGCCAAATTTCTTAAAGAAGATTTTTTTGCAGAAAGTGGTAATCATAGAGGGTTGAGCTTGATGAAGTCCAATCTATTGATGATAGACCAATAGAGGAATCACATGTTCAGACAGAAGCAGAATCTTCTAGTTCCACTCTCCGTAGGTCTACTAGGATATCGATGTTGAGGTTTCAGGCAAAAGCGTTGTTTGGGCGAAATCATAATCTTAAAACTTTTTCAAATTACCGAATAAATTATTCATTCATATTTCACCTAAACACATTGATTCGATATCAAATAACGACATAAATAAGGTAGAAGCTTCGCGAAACTTTTACGAAATTTTTTTTCTGCAAAATGACGTAAAAAATATTTTTGACCGAACCGACAACCAAACACTTATGGGGACTGCCCAGGTCAGCCCCAATAGTGTTAGGGCAGTTCATGGGCTGCCCGAACAGTGACCAATTCACTATTTGGGCAGCCGTCATCCGGTTGGCTCAAAAGTCACCGGATAACGCCGATTTCGCTTATTTTAACTCTAAAATAATTTCTGGCAATTGTTCCAACACCCAAAATACATCCAATATATTTATATGATATCAAATTCATCAACATAAACCCAGATTTTCCAGAGCTGATCAAAAAACCAAAAATGCCAATTTTTCATGCTTTAAATCCATTTTTTCAACATTAATCTAATTAATCAAAACACCAATCAAAGTCACCACACATGAACAACCCAAGAAAAATTCTAGGCATTACAAGAGTGGTCATAACACTCTAGAATGGCAACATATCATCAAATGATCAAATTGGACAATAATTACAATAATTTCATCCAAATCACTTCACACATGCATCATCACTTCCACATCCATCCACCAAAACCAAAAGCCCCAATTTTAGCAAACAAAGGAACCCTAGAACTATTCTAACAATTCAAGAAAACAAGAAACTAATTTCCAAGCTTAGGGTTGTAGAAGATTACCTTTAATTTTTTGATTTCCTAAGCTTTTTCTTAAATTTTCCTTCATTTTCTCTTTGAATCATCAATGACAATTTGAGAGCAATTTTTTAGGTCTAAGTTTTGGCCATGGTGGATTCACCAAGTGAAGAAGAAAAATTTTCCCTCTTTTAAAGACTCATGACCGACTTATAGGGGGTATTATGGTCATTTTTAAAATTTAATCCAATTAAAGGAAATTAAGCTTTTTAGTAGCAAATCAAATTTGCACATATTTAGCTTAATTAAATCATGCCATGTGTTTCAATAATAATTAAACATATTTCATAACATTTATGAAATATGGATATTATTTAACTATTCAAATATTTAACAATTAAATATCTAAATAATTAATTATTATAATTATTATATATATGTATTTTTTATTTACATTAAATAACAAATACATATATTTATGGCATGTGTCAAAGTCTCATTTGATAATTAATTAATATGTATCAAATCAAATTTTGTATCAAATACAAATACATATTAATTATTAAATGACCAAAAAACCCTAATGCATGTGTTATCATTTAACCGATTAAACGATTCGAATTAACTCATTTAATCCGATGAAGTATTATGAATAATCTGTATTATTCATAACGCGTTGCCCAAGTGCTCAACGAGTACACTTCATATTGTGGGACTCTCTAAGTTTAAGTTTATCCGTCACGAAATCCAATTTTGTGTCCATAATTCACCAACTTATGAATTATGACGACCATGAATAATCTCGCTAAACTATGCAAGTCGAGGTCAATGCATACGTATAATCCCTCCATCACAGGCTATCCATTTTATACCTGGGATATTGATAAAAATGTCAAATCCTTTCGGTATAATATAGCCGACTTTCAAATTTACGATCTCTAAATAACACTCGAAACTGATTTTCGAAGTTATACCATGGCCATGGATTTACTAGATCGCAAACACGTGTAGAATGCCTATGTCATGTACACACAACTGACAGATTCTATCTTGATATGCACATGATATCATGAGCATCAGTCTACACCCAACGAATAGGCGGAGGTCTGATCTAAATAGATCGGTGACGTGACTGCCATCAAAGTGTGGAGGATAACTCATATATCCACAGTGGTATCTCAAGTCAAATGACCACTATGCTCGCTCAACTCGAGAAGATTCCTATTGACGTTGGTTACCATCCATTAGGAAATCTTCAGTGAGTCTTTCAGTGTTTATCAAATAAACACCTACATATCTATACGAGTCTCCCGAGACTCATGGTTCATTGTGATAAACCATCGGACCAAGTCACGATATACGACATGTACTAGTCTCAGCGGATTTTACTAACCGACCCGTGTTAGTAAATCTTGACCAGGAACTTTATTTAAGGATATACAACTTATAGTGACTATTTCCAATGTCAATTACAAACTACGTTGTAACTGCGCACTACGTTGTAAATCCTAGGGTCTTTGTCTAATATACAAGTATCACTAAATCATATTTAGTTTCAATCTAATCATAATTAGATATCTAATCGTAATTAGATCGAATATGTGTATAAAAAACAAGAGGTGCTACCATTAAATAAGTAATATTATGGAAAATGGAATTGCTCGTATTCATGAATTGGACATAAATACGATCCAGATTGGCCCTCCAAGCACCAACCCTAACAATTTCTCCCACTTGCTCTAGTGTCAATCCACAGTATCATATACACATCTCAATGTGTATCAAAAACCCATGGCCCTCAAGAGCTCACCTAGCACTCAAGAGGTAGGCAACAACAAGTAAGCCCGCTTTAAAAAATTGAGTCCGTCCAAAAAACTCAATCGTTTTCCTTAGCAAGCATCATTCATATTTTGTAGAATCTGAATTCCACATCAATATGACCCAGACGCTATATCAGTATTGTGTTATAGCTACTGAGTTGTCTATGTATTTAGATATCAAATCCAAATACTATGAGACAACTACAAACACTACACTAATATGAAAACTTCTAAACTATAGGGTCACTATGCAGCTTCAAAAGTCAATACTTCATAAGTTGTAACTGATTCCACTAGTTTAGTAGAATCAACGGTGACACTCCCACTGCATATTTTATGACTTTATATGACATAGACCATCTAATGTCATAATTAAGATCAAAACTAATCTGACCTTATGGTTGCGGACTAAATTCTCCATGAATAAAAAAACTCATTCTTAATATCTCAAAGATCACAAAGAACATGTTTCAAGATCCATCTTATGGTCTACAGCATATCAAAATAACTTGTAACAATTACGATTAAATTGATATCTTTAATCGCACATAATATAGTGACATTCTAGAATGAACTCTTCAAACAAAGAAACCACAATGGATCTCTCATTCGAAGAAACCATTCAGGAACGCCACTTTGCATTATTTAACCAAAATACATAGTTTAATATCAACATTAACCAACAGATCTTTAATTGTTCAATTAGTATGACTTGAGAGAAGTTTTCTCAGAATCTATAATAGATTGCTGAGTAAAACCTTTCTCACTGTCATACTATAAAGGTCAAACCCTTAACGAGCTCACTTTACTTTTGTTGCGCAAACAATTTGCACATTTTATGAACAATTCATAACGAAAGCCTAATCAAGTTCAAAACTTGATCGTAGTAAGCTATGAACAATCTTAGATATATGATTCAATGCTAACTTCCGAAATCGATATCAAATATTGCTCTCACTCTAAGTTATAGGATAATTTTCTTTGATAAGAAAACAACAGAATCATTAAGTATCAAATACTTCATAAATGATTCTGACATCATTTTAAACTTATACAGAAGATATCGTAGGGTCATTTCATCTAATTAATTATGTAGTTCCATTTATAGTTTATCACTCTCACATTTGATTTCAATAAGTCAAGTCTTTCTACAATTGTCAACATCTGATGTTAACATACCAAGTAATAAAATAATTTTATTACTCGGGATTGTAGAAAAGATATTCTATCAAATAGAATATAATATTCTATTAACTAGAATAAATGATAAACTTTTACTTGTACCTCCGAGGCGCAAGTCCTTTCAATTATATAACCATTATATAAAAGAAAGTTTCTAATCTCAAACTTTTCAAGATTCGAATTTTCTACTATACATATCATATATGTAACTGTAGGAATGAATGAAACCTTAATTAAATAGATGAATTAGTTTTACTAGAGTATAACACCAAGAGTATTGAAACTAATTCGGTAACACTCAATATTAAAAGAATCAAATCATATAAGATTCGATTTCTCCCACTGACCAATTCCATCAAGATGGAATCGTGGAAGTTTAATATTAAGTAAGAATCACATTCATTAAATAACTTTAGAACTAATTACCTAAAATTCATATGTTTGATCATATCAAACATCTTTGAACAATTCAAAGATTCACGATGAATTTCAAAGATATAGTTTTCAACACTTCAAATAGAATATCTTGGAACCATTCAAAATATTCTATCCGTATTTCATCAGAAACATATTGAAAGTTCTCGAACCATTCAAGATGTTCTATATATATTCTTTTAGAAATATGTAACTAAGTCATGACAATTTATTAACTAAGTTAAGAAGTAAAGAAAACTATGTAAGGCAATTTCTAATTCATTAAACTACATACTTCCAAAGTATTAGTTTAATAAATATGTGGTCCAATGACGATCATTGGTTAAATGAGATTTAATCACATCCTGAATACAATATTCATTAAATGGATAAGGATATGTGGTGTGATCTCGTATCAGACCATCCTTTACCAAACGGAAAAAGCATTTTATACTTATGTGATAAAAACTCATAAAGCACGGTTATGTGTTATTTAGTTAACCGAAATATTTTCTTAATGTTTATCTTTTTATTAATGACACCACTAGTCATATTAAAATATGTAACAACTGTTTATATAGAACAAGTAACTATCCAATAGTCACAAGTTTTGATATCAAATATCAAAACAGTTATTAAATATTATTTTAAATAACTAGACGGGAGATCTAATATCCAATACATATAGTTGTCATATTGTGAGAATCAATATTCTCTATACACAACTATATATCTCATTTCTTTAGCTTTATAATTTGCGTTCAATTATTCACAACAATTGCAAATGATTGATTAGCAAACTGTGTCAGACACGTGACTTCTAAAAGTCATTAAAGCCAAGAAACGTCATTATAAGATAAACAAATACTAATGGGGTTTTCCTAATGTCAGTCAAGAATCTCGAGACATGAACTAATTCAAGTCAATTCTTACTGCATAAGAAACTATTCTTACTCGATAACTATATCCAAAAAAGATATCTATTTAGATTACTAATCGTGACTTAGTAAATAAGTCACTAACCATCTTGATTTTTCAAGAAAATCGGAACAACAGTTCCTGATAGTTCTAACTAATCTAACAATATCTAAGTCTACTGTCATTCTAGAACCTATTCTAGAAATACGCAACCATAAGTAAAGTCAGAAAACATATTCAAGTAATATGCTATGCAGTGGATTAGAAGTAAAATTCTATAAACAATATAGAATAAAGGAAAACAAAAGCAGTAATTTCCATAAAATTAAGCACTGCCTTAGTTATGGATTTTTTAACCCAGAAGTATCTCACACTACTTTACGTAATACCGTAATCCCCGGGAATTCAATAATTAAATCGAATTCCATAGTGAGAGTAAGATCCCATGAATATATTTTGACTCACAACTTTGGCACGATCTCGCCTACATATATTCATTAGGTAAACAACTCATTGTCAATAACTCACTAGTGACTCCTGATTTTTAGGCCTGATCGTTTCTCGTTATGATAGCTTTGGCACGTTCACAAGGAGGCGTATCAAGGCTTCAATTGACAATGACAATCTCAAGCTATCGATGTAGTCCTGACAGCTTTGGCACATTCACGATTTCCACTTTCACTTGAATTTGTCTAGTATCAATATACAACCGGCATGGATAAAACTCGATCAACTACACCCTCACTTCGTTGGCACGATCTCGGATGCAGCCATAAAAAGTTACCCATAAACCGTATTGACAAGATGGACTAAGAAACATGCATCCAATACACGTTACTTTATAGCCTTATTTAAGCGGGGATATTCCTCAAGAAAGCTCAACTCTACATCAAATGTAGAATTATAATCTAGATCAATTTCTAAAAAATTCAATTCTACCTTAGAAAACATAACTAAACTTAACCATTAAATTTCTGTTACGTTTCCGTTAGCGTAGAACCGAAAAGTCAAGAAATATCTAAATTACATGCATATACAAATATTAAAATTGGATTACATATCATATATCAAGCATGACTACAGTAATGGATGAAGCATCAGACCTGCTCTGATACCATTTTTTGTTGGAGTTTCAGGCGAAGGGCGCAGCGGAAGCGCTGTTCGGGCGAAATCATAATTTTAAACTTTTTCAAATTACCAAATAAATTATTCAATATCTAATATGAATAATTTATTCATATTGCACCTAAGCACATTTATTCGATATCAAATAACGACATAAATAAGGTAGAAGCTTCGTGAAACTTTTACGAAAAATGTATTTCCGCAAAATGATGCAAAATGCATTTTTACCGAACCGACCACCCAACACTTATGGGGACTGCCCAGGTCAGCCCCAATAGTGTTTGGGCAGTTCATGGGCTACCTGAAGAGTGACCAATTGACTGTTTGGGCAGCCGTCACCCGGTTGGCTCAAAAGTCACCTGGTAACTCTGTTTTTCACCGATTTCGCTTATTTCAACTCCGAAACAATTTCCGGAAATTGTTCTAACACCCAAAATACATCCAATACATTTATATGACATCAAATTCATCAACATAAACCAATATTTTCCAGAACTGATCCAGAAACCAAAAATGCCAATTTTTCATGCTTTAAATCCAATTTTTCAACATTAATCTAATTAATCAAAACACCAATCAAATTCACCACACATGAACAACCCAAGAACAATTCTAGGCATTACAAGAGTGGTCATAACACTCTAGAATGGCAATATATCATCAAATGATTAAATTGGACAACAATTACAATAATTCCATCCAAATCACTTCACATATGAATCATCACTTCCATATCCATCCACCAAAACCAAAAGCCCCAATTTTAGAAAACAACAGAACCCTAGAACTATTCTAACAATTCAAGAAAATAATAAACTAATTTCCAAGCTTAGGGTTGTAGAAGATTACCTTTAATCTTTTGATTTCCTAAGCTTTTTCTTGAATTTTCCTTCATTTTCTCCTTGAATCATCAAAGACAATTTGAGAGCTATTTTTTAGGTCTAAGTTTCGGCCATGGTGGATTCACCAAGTGAAGAAGAAAATTTTTCCCTCTTTTAAAGACTCATGACCGACTTATAGGGGGTATTATGGTCATTTTCAAAATTTAATCCAATTAAATGAAATTAAGCTTTTTAGTAGCAAATCAAATTTGCACCCATTTAGCTTAATTAAATCATGCCACGTGTTTCAATAATAATTAAACATATTTCATAACATTTATGAAATATGGATATTATTTAACAATTTAAATATTTAACAATTAAATATCTAAATAATTAATTAATATAATTATTATATATGTGTATTTTTTATTTACATTAAATAACAAATACATATATTTATGGCATGTGTCAAAGTCTCATTTGAAAATTAATTAATATGTATCAAATCGAATTTTGTATCAAATACAAATACATATTAATTATTAAATGGCCAAAAAATCCCTAATGCATGTGTTATCGTTTAACCGATTAAACGATTCGAATTAACTCATTTAATCCAATGAAGTATTATGAATAATCTGTATTATTCATAACGCGTTGTCCAAGTGCTCAACGAGTACACTTCATATTGTGGGACTCTCTAAGTTTATTTTTATCTGTCACGAAATCCAATTTCGTGTCCATAATTCACCCACTCATGAATTATGACGACCACGAATAATCTCGCTAAACTACGCAAGTCGAGATCATTGCATACATATAATCCCTCCGTCACAGGCTATCCATATTATACCTGGGATATTGATAAAAATGTCAAATCCTTTCGGTATAATATAGTCGACTTTCAAATTTACGATCTCTAAATAACACTCGGAACTAATTTCCGAAGTTATACCACGGCCATGGATTTACTAGATCGCAAACACGTGTAGGATGCTTATGCCTTGTACACATGACTTACAGATTCTATCTTTATACGCATAGGATATCATGAGCATCGGTCCACACCCAACGAACAGGCGGAGGTCTCATCTAAATAGATCGGTGACGTGACTGCCATCAAAGTATGGAGGATAACTCATATATCCCACTGTGGTATCTCAAGTCGAAGGACCACTATGCTCGCTCAAATCGAGAAGATTCCTATTGACGTTGGTGTACCATCTATTAGGAAATCTTTAGTGAGTCGTTCAGTGTTTATCAAATAAATACCTACATGTCTATACGAGTCTCCCGAGACTCATGGTTCATTGGGATAAACCATCGGACTAAGTCCCGATATACCATGTACTGGTCTCAGTAGATTTTTCTAACCGACCCGTGTTAGTAAATCTCGATCAAGAATTTTATTTAAGGATATACAACTTATAGTGACGCTTCCCAATGTCAATTACAAACTACGTTGTAACTGCGCACTATGTTGTAAATCCTAGGGACTTTGTCTAATATACAAGTATCACTTAATCAGATTTAGTTTCAATCTAATCATATTAAATATCTAATCGCAATTAGATCGAATATGTGTATAAAAGACAAGAGGTGCTACCATTAAATAAGTAATATTATGGAAAATGGAATTGCTCGTATTCATGAATCGGACAAGAGTCTCGATGTGCTATTTATTGAGGAGACTTATCCATATACCTACAGAGAAGCAATGTTAGACATGGATTTCGTCATAAATGTTAGGAAGCCATGAATTGCGAAATAGACTTTATGCATCAGAATCAAGTATGGGACTTGGCTCCGCTTCCTGAGGGAATTGTTCCTGTAGGTTGTAAATGGGTTTACAAACGAAAGCGAGGGCCTGATGGGAAGGTTGAAACCTTCAAAGCCCGACTGGTTGCTAAAGGTTACACTCAAAGGCCATGTGTGGACTATGATAAAAACTTATCACCAGTAGCGATGATAAAGTCTATTAGGATTTTATTGGCTATCGCTGCTTACCATGATTATGATATTTGGCAAATAGATGTCAAAACGGCTTTTTTAATGGATTTCTTGATGAAGAAATCTATATGGAACAGCCAGAGTGTTTTGTCTTCAGCCAAAACTCTGGCATGATATGTAAGCTTAAGAAGTCCATTTATGGACTGAAACAAGCTTCGCGGAGTTGGAATCTTAGTTTTGATGAGGTAATCAGATTTTCTGGTTTTCTTAAAAACGAAGAAGAACCTTGGGTTTATAAGAAGGTTAGTGGGAGTATGATAGTGTTCTTAGTGCTTTATATTGATGACATCCTGATCATTGGAAATGATATTGGAATGATGCAGGGTGTTAAAACATATCTCTGTAAAAACTTTTCCATGAAAGACTTGGGTGAAGCTTTTTATATACTGTTAGGGTTGGTGCTCGGAGTGTCAATCCGGATCGTATTTATATCCGATTCATGAATACGAGCAATTACATTTACAATAATGTTACTTATTTAATGGTAGCACCTCTTGTCTTTTATACACGTGTATATTAGACAAAGACCCTAGGATTTACAATGTAGTGCACAGTTACAACGTAATTTGTAATTGACATTGGAAAGCGCACTATAAGATGTATATCCTTAAATAAAGTTCCTGGTCAAGATTTACTAACACGGATCGGTTAGTAAAATCCGCTGAGACAAATACATGTCGTATATCGTGACTTGGTCCGATGGTTTATCCCAATGAACCATGAGTCTCGAGAGACTCGTATAGACATGTAGGTGTTTATTTGATAAACACTGAACGACTAACTAAAGATTTCCTAATAGATGGTACATCAACGTCAATAGGAATCTTCTCGAGTTAAGCGAGCATAGTAGTCATTTGACTTGAGATACCACTTGGATATATGCGTTATCCTCCACATTTTGATGGCTGTCACGTCACCGATCTATTTAGATGAGACCTCCGCCTGTTCGTTGGGTGTGGACTGATGCTCATGATATCATGTGCGTATAAAGATAGAATCTGTCAGTCCTATGTACATGGCATATGCATCCTACACGTGTTTACGATATAGTAAATCCATGGCCGTGGTATAACTTCAGAAATCAGTTCCGAGTGTTATTTAGAGATCGTAAATTTGAAAGTCGACTATATTATACAGAAAGGATTTGACATTATTATCTATATCCCATGTATAATATGGATAGCCTGTGACAGGGGGATTATATGTATGCAATGACCTTGACTTGCATAGTTTAGCGAGATTATCTGTGGTCGTCATAATTCATGAGTGGGTGAATTATGGACACGAAATTGGATTTCGTGACGGATAAGAAGTGTACTCGTTGAGCACTTGAGCAACGCGATATGAATAATACAGATTATTCATAATACTTCATCGGATTAAATGAGTTAATTCGAATCGTTTAATCAGTTAAACGATAACACATGCATTAGGGGATTTTGGTCATTTAATAATTATTGTGTATTTGTATTTGATACATAATTTGATTAGATGCACATTAATTAATTATCAAATGAGACTTTGACACATGCCATAAATATATGTATTTGTTATTTAATGTAAATAAAAATATATATAAAATAATAATTATATTAATTAATCATTTAGATATTTAATTGTTAAATAATTGAATAGTTAAATTATATCCATATTTCCTAAATTTTATGAAATATGTTTAATTATTATTGGTGACACATGGCATGATTTAATTAAGCTTTGTGTGCGTAAATTTGATTTTCCGTTATAAAGTTTAATTTATTTAATATGATTAAAGTGAAAATTGACCATTATACCCCCCTAAGTCGTTCATCAACATGTTTTAAAGTTAGAAATTTTTTTTTTCTCACTTTATCCATCATCATGGCCGAACTCCACCTAAAAGAATAACCCTAAGATCAAATCATGAAGAAAATGAAGGAAATTGGACTTGACATTAAGGTAATACTAAGTTCCTAATTTCTATTTTTCTTAAGTTTTGTTTAAGCATGTATAAAATGTATGAGATATGTGTATTGCATGTTTTAGTTAAATATGTATCTTGGATATGTATTTAAAACACAAAACTTGGTGTTGGATATTTTTAACTTTAATAAGTTTCTTTGTTAAGCATGTGTAAATAGATCAATTAGTGAATTAATCTCAAAATTAAAATTATCATTCTAGAGTGATGTTACCACTCTAATATTGCCTAGAATTGTTCTTGGAACTTTGTATTGTGGTGATAAATTTTGTGTAAATTAATTGGATTAATTTTGTTAATAAATTGAATTTTAGCATGAAAATTGGACAAAATTAAAATTGGATCAGATCTGGTTTTGGACCGTAAAACAGAATAATTTCCATGTAAAAATATATTTTTTTGGATTATTTTGGATGTGTATTGGGTGGTGGATAAATTCCGAAAATTGTTCCGGGGCGAAAACGCGAGAAAATGGCGAAATTCGTGTCGAAATAAGCTCGCCGCGTCACGGCTGTGAATCCAGCGAACTAGGTACTGTTCGGGCAGCCCTATGGTTGACTGAACACTACCCAAGTGACCGGGTTGGCCCTGCTCAGAGGTTGGTCAACCGGTTTGACCGTTTGCCGGTTACGAGTAGTATTTATCGAAAAATATTTTCGTAAAATAATTCATCGTGTTTCGAAATATATTATGTTATTAATTGTTAATAAATATTATATCTAAACTACTTTGAGTGAATTAATAATATTTGATATTAATTAATTCGCTCGGAAAATTTTAAAATGTTTAAAAACCATTTTCGCCTTCCACTGCGCCCTTCCGCTGCATATACCCCAATAGCATCATGTATGGATAAAATTCATGCTTTAGATAATGAAAATATTTGCTTAAAGGCCAAGCATGAAAATGATGGGATGATTGTAGAAAATAAGTATACATCTCTTATTGAACAAATTCATGCTTTAGAAAATGAGAACATGTCTTTAAAAGTAAAACATGAGCATTGTGTAGAAAACATGTAAAATGAAACATCTACTTCTAAAATATCATGTGCTTGTGAATTTTTGAAAATTGAAAATAATAATTTAAATAAGAAAATATATGATTTGCATGACATTGTGACCAAAATCATTTAAGGTGAAAAGAATTTCAAAATACTACTTGGTTCACAAAGAGGAGTTTTTGGAAAATATGGATTAGGATATAAGTCTCACATGAAGCAAAAATATTTGAAAAATTATTTTGTGAAGGCATCCAATTCATATACACATTTATCATATGCATATGCATCTAAAGTTATTAAATCAAATGTTGAATACCATACATGTAATATGAAAGGTCACAAAATTTATGATTGTTGGACCAATAAGAAGAATGTGAATGTTATTTAGGTTTCGAAATGAACTAGAACTAACCTCCATAAACCAAAGAAAGTTTGGGTACCAAAATATTTTAGCAGAGGAATATGCATATGATAAATGGTTCCTCAATGGAAAGTACCAAAATACTTTGAATATGTGAAGAATATAAAAAAAAGGAAAGTGGTTCCTCAATGGAAGTTGTAATTTTAGCAGAGGAATACTCAAATTTGAAGAATGGTGGATTTTTTAATTGGTGACAATGGTAAAAGGTAAAATCCTTGATTATGGAAACACTAGTACCGTTTCCTCCATCTTATTTGAAAATGTTTCAATTGTTGCTATGAATTGAACTTGATTGTGAAGCATGCTATTGTTTGGGCATTTTGAGCTAAATTGCATAAACTTACACATGATTTGCATTATTTGATCTTAAGTGCATGATTTGAGCATTAATGAAACTCATTAAGTTAAGTGATAATTTGTTTGAATCGTTTTAAATGCTCAAAAATTGAAATTTGAGGCAAAATTATAATATTCCCCTACATTTCTTACTTTAATTGTATTTTTTTTTATCACAATTGAACGGATTGCACATTTATAACATTTGTGATCCTTTTGGATGAATTGCATATTTATATGAAATGCATGAGTATTGATATCTTTTGAATGTTTTTGGCAAATGAGAGATTGATCTTGAAAATATTTTGCATGATATTGACATATATGATCATTTTGTGTACTCTTTTTATATGTTTGGCCATTGGTCATTCTTGGTTAAAAATGAAATGCATAGATATTGGTATAACTTGAATGATTTCGATGATTATCTATGCATGGATATTAGATTTTATGGCAAAATGGGAGAATATGCTAGTTGTGCATTTTATGAACTTTATCATTATGTTTTGTGCACATGTTGGTTTTTATCTCTTAGTGCTTAATCCTTGCTTCTCTATTGTTTTTGCTAATAGCAAGGAGGGAGAAATCATATAAATGAGATAAAAGTTGTCATACCCTCGTGTTAAGGGGGAGCAGAGTTATACTAATGTGTTTGTCGAAGTGTTTATAGAGGAATACTGAAAGGTAATTACATGTTGAGAGGGAGCTATAAACGTTATCAAATTTAGAACTCTCAAAGCTAACAAGTTTTAAAGGTTGCCATCGTCAAAAAGAGGGAGATTGTCAGCGTCATTGCACTCGATGAAAGATTTTGATGACACAACGCTAACAACTTCGATGCGCATTTACGAGCATTATAAAAAGTTGTCGAAGCAAATTGGATGTGAAGAGTCAAACACTCCATGAAGAATCATGTGAAGTCTTAAATATTGGGGCTTTCAATGTAATGAAGTTGATAATTCAAGTATTCTAAGTTCATATAACTCATACACATTCATAAAATACATCTGGGTCATGTGCATTACCGGTCAGCAATCCGGTAGGTCATGTGCTTAAATGCTCAACGGTCATATTTTATATGTACATGTTTGATTCTTCAGTACCAGCATATCGGCCTTTGAAGACCGGCATACCGATCTCAGGATAAAAAATTGGGGCAGTTTTATCTTTCACTATAAATTGAGTCTCCATTTCATTTTTGCAAGTGTTCTAACACCTTCATATATTTTCTAAGAAGCAAAAACGAGAAACTTAAACCTTGTTCATCTTACACTCTCTTCATAATCAAAACTCATACACTACACCTTCACATAATTTAGTGAGCTTGGATTTACTTGGGATATCAACTCACATCCTTAATTTTTTTTTATCTCTTGTGAGTACCAAAGTAGTGTTGTTAAACCTTCAAATATTTCAAACATTTGTGGTTGTGAAATCCCTTGTTGAGTGGACATACTCAAAAGGGTAAATTTGTGTAAAGGTTTAAGAATGAACCTATGAACAAATCTCTTGTTATTGTAAAAAGTTTGGAGTGAGCCAATGTATAAAACTCTTGTGTAAAGAGTTGGGGTGAATCTTGGGACAAAACTCTTAGTTTGTAAGTGAGATACAGAAAATTCTCGGTGTAAAGTGTGTAATCACATTTACATAGTGGAAAGCTTCAAGCACGGTTTGGAGGAGTGGACATAGGCATTGTTGGCTGAACCACTATAAATTGCGGTGTCATTTTCTTTATACCTTAACTATTTTATTTATCGCAAGTTTATTTTATATTTCCATATTGTTTAGTAACTTGCCTTTGGGAAATAAATTGCTGAGTACATTGATTGAGAAAATTTTACACTAAGCATAATCGGTAAAGCTTCTACCGAAGTGGCTTAAAATTGACACGATTTTTAATTCAGTAATATTTGTTAATTATCCAATTCACCCCCTCTTAGGTATAGTTGTATTTGTTGTTTGAGTGTTTGTTTGCAATTTCAACTCGGGTATTGAAATTATAGATCCAGTCTCGGATCCAGATTCACATGAGTTCGAAATTTCAGGATATGGATCTGGAATTTTTATTAAATTATATTGTATTTTAAAAATACAATTATAATAGAATATAATTAAAAAATACAAAATAATGGAATTGAAAATTAGTAAAAAAACATAAAACGTAATTAAAAACAATAAGAATATAAATGAAAAATAAAAAAATCTAGGTTTCCAAATCTTACCTGCTCTATACGAATCCAGTCCAGATATATTTGTGTCTCGATCCATCTTTAGAAAAGAGCTATGTTACCTTTAGAAAATAGATTTTTTTTTATTTTCCGTAAAATGACTTGTGAATTTATAGTCCGTAAATCATTTTCCGAAAAAGTGACTAAACTTTTTCATTAACAAAAAAGTAATGGACCTAAAAAGACTCCTAATGGCGGAGATAATATATCATGTTTCGGGTGTATACGTCATCTCTCTCACAGCAGCTGGGTTCCACACAGTTATAAAGCCCAGCTGTTGTGAGAGAGATGACATAAACACCCAAAACATAATATAATTTTCGCTCATGGCGTCTTCTTCAGCCATACTATCTTTTTATAGATGGCGTTATGACAATATTTAATTAATTGGTTTGTCACTTTTTATATTATATATTATTGCGAAGATGTATTATTGATTATCATTTATTTTTGAAATTAAAATAATTATCAAACAACAGACATACCGAGTGAAAAAATACAATAAAATAAAATAACCCTTCCAAAGTGAAGCTCAGCAATTTTCCGGCTCTTCAAAACCAGAGGAAAATTGAACAAGCTCTTCAAAACCAGAGGAAAAATGAACAATCTCTTCAAAACCAGCTATGGATATCTCTATCCAGCTCTCAAACGAAACTCTAAACTTTTCACCCCCATTTGTCATCTTCACAACGCAAAAACCGTAGACCAAGAGTCGAGGCCAGGATTTGTTTTCAATGAACTGGAGGAGCTTGAATCCTCAAAACCAACAAACCAAAATGCCCAATTATCTTTAGAAACCAAAGAATCATACAATCTTATTGGACCTAGTAAAGGACTTGAACCAACTTTTCCTATTGCACATCCGTGGCCTGAGTGGGTGGACTTGATGGAGTGCTTGATCAAACGAGGCTACTTTGATGGAGATGGAAACCCTTTTAACAATAAAAATGAGGCATTGGGTTCGAAGGACGCAAATTGTATTCGTACTGCGTGTCTTAATTTTGGCCGGGATCAGTATAGTCTTATAAGGTAATCAGGGCTTCAATTTGAAGTTTATAGTTGAATTTTTGTGTTGGTGATTTTAGGTTTTCTTGATTATTTTTGTTTCTTGGCTATTGTTTTTTGGTTTTTGGTTTTTGGACTTGGCTTGTGTGGGAAATGGCAAGATTAAAGGTGACTCTAAGGAAAGTCGACACAAACAAACGGTCGGGTACCCAAATTTAACCTAAAATTAGTGCTTCCTAATCTAGAATTTTTTTTTTTTTTTTTTTTTTTTAAATGTATAATATAATTTGTATATTTTTTTTTATCCTTTATAGGTCATATTTTAAGAACTCGTTTAGGATCTTTGAAGTGTGCATTAGTGCATGCCACCAGTTTGATTTTAGGTTTGTGAGAGGCACACATGCAATATTTTTCTTGAGCTTTGCGTGCTTTTCTTTGTGGGATTATATGAAATATTTGAGTGATTGTGTTTGAACTATTTATAATTACTTGTATGGTAAGTTCCATTTTGCCAAAGAGGCAAAATTTGCATGTGTGCCTATTCGAGTATCACAGTATCGGGGTGGCCCAAGTCCGGAACCCTGTCCCGAAAATTTGCATGTGTGCATCGTTGCGCTGAGTCCAATGGTGGTGGTCACACGTTGAGGTGAGCTTCGATTTGTAGTGAATCAGCCAAAAAAAGCCACGTCATACTTGCTTCAATTTCGCCGAAAATCGACCAACACCAGCGACAATACTATCACCAAAATACTCCCTTTGACTTTTTTATAGTTTCCCTAAGCCCATTCACTGAAAAAGGGCCTGAAATGGTCGGATTTTTAGCTCTCTTTCCCTCCATTTTCTATCGCATCAAACCCTCACTCACGTTTTTGGCTTAAAGATTATTTCATTTCAAAACAATAACCACCAAATTCTCTTTTTAAGTCCTTAAATTTTGAAATTTTGGGTTGACCATTTGACCCAATTTTGACCAAGACTTATTTGGCGAAATGGCAACAATACCCTTACAAAATTAAGGTTATTACACACTCTACCGCACCCAATTCACGCAACGCCCTTGTTGCGTCTTCATTGAAGAATCTCGTGCCTTGCCGCGACTCTCCACAACCTTGAGCAAACTTTGCACTTGGACCAAGCACTCACAACCCAACCCTTGGCGAGCGTCCCCAATAGTATATAACACATGCACTAGCTTCACTGCTATGTCGTAAATCATGCCCATCCTCAAAGATTAGCCCCCTAAAATAGTGCATTTCAGAGCCCTCAAGTCCTTTTGAGCTGGCCTCGAATGCCTCGAATGAGAGTCTCGATGCACCACAAGCCTCAATATAGTCTTGAACCCTTCGAGCTTGCCCCTAATGATTGAAGTAACTCCACGTGAAAACTGTGCGCCCTATTCAGCAACTTACCATAAGCATGTTGTACCCCGCACACCAATTTCCGCAAGTACAACTCCCTACGCAGCGAACCAATAAGTTTGTGCTCGCCAGACCATGGTTTTGCAAACACCAAGCCACATCCCAATATTCCCGCAAACAGCTGTTGCTCATTGTAGGAGAAACATTTCAAAGTCAACAACTTACCGCAAGTTAGCTGCCCCTTGCACCCACTCTGACGCAAGTGCCAAGTCTAGCATGTGTCCCGACTCTCGCAGGAACCAAGAACTCTTAGTTGTAGCATTACAACCCCCATAGTAAAGTCTGAACTCCCCCTATGCACTTCACCTGCGGATGCACTGTTCCAAAATGCTATGCCTCATTCTCTCACCACGACGCACCTTGGCTTCTCATAAGCATGCCTATCCAATTCAGATTCTTTACTTGCTTTCTCGTTAAGCAGGCTCATATTAGACACTGTTGTAGCCAATTTTTCCTTGATGAACCCAAGAAAAGATCGTTGGTCGACCTTTTTGACCCATTCCGCAATTGCTCCCTTATTTGTCTTCTCGTCGAGGTTCTGGCCAACCCCACTTACGAGCCCAAGATGACTAGAAAAATTAGTAATAGAACGGCAATGTACCTTGTTGGATGTCCCATGCTTGTGCCCACACAGAAGTTGCTGCTCCTATAACCAAGCAACGTCGACGTGTCACAATGCGCTGTATCCAACAAACCCAATGATGATTTTCAGAGTGCTATCAACTCCAATGGATTTCAGAGTTCTATCGACTCCCCATGAGTTACCTTTTGTGGCGTCCCATATGGTATCCTTCTGCCAAGCTCATGATCTATGTCACCTCGAAGCGGAACCTTTTTCGACAACTCGCGTGGATGCCCGCGTGCTTCCGTAACACCTTAGCCACAATAACTCTTACCCCATTTTTTTCCTAACCGTGCCATCAATTCTCTCTCCCATGCCTTCCTCTATCCTAGGCTTACATCGCCGAAAAAAGATAGCGGTTAGAAGTTGGTTTTGCCACTGGTGCAATTATACGTGGCCAGCTCCCCTCCAAGATGCCCAACACATTCAAATGGGGTAGTGACACTACCTTGTCCTGCCGTAAGAAATCCATACCCAAAGTCATCTCCATATCATCAGGCAAAACGACTGAAAAGTTGACTTTTTCGCACCAATTACCAAGACGTATAACCACGCCACAAGCTATGCCATTATTGCCATAAATCAACCTTGCCCTGCCATTTACCGTCTTGAGGAACCCTCATCGCTTGACCCATCTCATCCCCAAACGGCTTGCTGCCACACTACTCACAAAGTTGTGCGTAGCCCCCTTATCAACCAACCCCAAAATCACTTTGCCGTTGATGTTGGCGTTCAAATGCATCAGGTCCATTCCTTTGTTTTTCATCCAAAATCCTTTTGTAAGGCATTGAGAAGTTGTAGTGCCCCCATGGACGCATCTTCTCTTTCCCTCTCCAGCATGGCGTTGAACCCCTTCTTCTCTGGATATTCCCACGACCAATGATCAGTGGCCTCGCACAAGAAACAACCGCCCCGTGGCTTTTTGAACTTCTTGTTGTTCCACTTTTTCCCATGTCTTGCTGCCCTTTTTCATCATCATGGTCCGCCGCTTCGTCTCATCTTTGATGCTGCTTGTCCCCCTTGAATTTCGACTGATCCCTTCGGAACACCAAGATTTCCACCATAGTTAGGGTTGTACGGATGTCTTTGACTCCACGTCTTTCCAACTCCATCGCTGTCCATGGTTGTAAGGCTTCTAAGAAGTCATACAACAAGTCGTCATCACTCATATTACTCGTAACATCAAATATGAGAACTCCACGTATTCCGCGATGGTCTTGGTTTGTCTCAAATTTCGGATCATATGCCGCACCTCTGACGACTCATTTTCTGGAAGACATTACCTCTTGAGTTCCACCTTTAGCTCGTCCCATGAACTAACTATTGCAATTATACGTGGCCAGCTCCCCTCCAAGATGCCCAACACATTCAAATGGGGCAGCGACACTACCTTATCCTGCCGTAAGAAATCCATACCCAAAGCCATCTCCATATCATCAAGCGGAATGACTGAAAAGTCGACTTTTCCGCACCAATTACCAAGGCGTATAACCTATGCCATAAATCAACCTTGCCCTGCTATTTACTGTCTTGAAAAACCCTCATCGCTTGATCCATCTCATCCCCAAACGGCTTGCTGCCGCACTACTCACAAAGTTGTGCGTAGCCCCCTTATCAATCAACCCCAAAATCACTTTGTCGTTGATGTTGGCGTTCACATGCATCAGGTCCATTCCTTGGTGTTCCACTGCAAAATCCTTTTGCAAGGCATTGAGAAGTTGTAGTGCCCTCATGGTCGCATCTTCTCTTTCCCTCTCCATCATGGCGTTGAACCCCTTCTTCTTTGGACATCCCCGCGACCAATGATCAGTGGCCTCACACAAGAAACAACCGCCCCGTGGCTTTTTGAACTTCTTGTTGTTCCATTTTTTCCATGTCTTACTGCCCCTTCTCATCCTCATGGTCCGCCGTTTCGTCCCATTTTGACGCTACTTGTCCCCCTTGAACTTCGACTGCTCCCCTCGGAAATCCACCAAGATTTCCACCATAGTTAGGGTTGTACGGATGTCCTTGAGTCCACATCTTTCCAACTCCATCGCTGCCAATGGTTGTAAGCCCTCTAAGAATTCATACAATAAGTCATCATCACTCATATTACTCACTCGTAACATCAAATATGAGAACTCCACGTATTCCGCGATGGTCTTGGTTTGTCTCAAATTTAGGATCATACGCCGCACCTCTAACGACACATTTTCTGGAAGACATTGCCTCTTGTGTTCCATCTTTAGTTCATCCCATGAACTAACAGTGCACTCACCCCTTTGGATCTCGGTGTGTTTCTTACGCCACCAAGAAATAACATGATTAGAAAGATATATGGTTACGATGTTTACCTTATCCTGCTAATTCCGCAAACCTAATGCCTCAAAGTATCTCTCCAATTGCCAAATATAATTTTCAAGCTCCTTAGCATCCCGCTTGCCGCTAAACTCTTTCGGCTTCGGAGCCTCCACCCTTGGCTTGGCACCACTCACGTGTGTGCCCAATGCAAATGACGCCACTGTTGCTTTGCACAATGCGGTGTCTTCCCTTGTACACTCACCTTGCGCACACATCTCACACACCTCTGTGCGAAGCCCCTTGATGCCCCCATCAAACTCCGCTCGCAAACTGCTCCAGACACTCATTACTCTAGCCTCGAGGTCCCCAAGTTCCCTTTGTTGTGTTGGTTCCGCTACTTGTATGGAATGGAGAGTGTTTTGTGGTTTGGTTCTTCCCCAAGGACATTCAACCGCACCTCAAGACTCTCCAATCCTTGCTCCACACAATCGAGTCAGTCCCTAGCATCCGCTAATCCATTCGCAGCTCTCCTAACAGTAGCACCGAACTCGCGCACAACGTCACAAGAAGCCTTCTTTCTAGATCCTCTTTTTTCAGCAGTGGGGTTCTTGCCATGACCCCCCGTGTTCTCGTTAACGACTTTCGCCTTGTTTCCTTACTCAATTAGGACACCACAGACAACAACAATTTCACAGAAAATTTCCAATGAATTACAGCCACTGCACAACCACTGAACAGCCCTAAAACTTGTCGAATTTTCCACAAAATTCCCCGAACAGCTCTAGAACTTTACTGAATCAGAATCTACCCTTAACAGCCCTGTAACTTACTGAAAACCAGCCCTGGAAATTTGGGAAAACAGCCCAGAAATTTTCGGGCCACCCATCCAGAAAATTCGGCAAAACAGCCCTTAACGTTGCTGAAACCAATTCCAGAAAATTAAACCCACGAATTTTCTGCACACCCCTGCCCAGAAGACTCACAAAACCAGCCCCAAAACAAGAGACTTTACCCAAAAAATTTCGCTTCAAGTCAGTCCAGAAAATTGGCCGAAACAGCCCCCAAAATCCCTGGAACAGCCCTGAAGCTACCCAGAAAATTCAAAGAAATCAGCCCAAAACTTACCGAACGCTTCTGCAGGAGCTTGGAATAGCCCGAGGGTTCTTTGAACTTCGAAACCTCTGCTTTGTCACGACCTTAACTTGTCGTGCAGCCTTAGCAGTGAAATTTCGCACTTTGTACTCAAGCAGCCATTTTTTGTGCGTGTTTTGTTTAGAGAGATGGAGCCACGAAATTAGAGAGAATATGTTGAATAACTTCTTATTACCTTCTATGATGCTTTGTTTATATACTCATCAAGTAAACCTACTGCTATAAGGTAGCAAAACAATTAATGCTATAAATCCTATCTAATAAGGGAAACTAAATACATATAGCTCCTTTATATTATTTAGGAGACAAAGATACCTTCCTAATTAAGATGAAATAGCCTTAATAAGGCCCCAAGTCAGCCCTAAGAGATTGAATCCTGAAATATGACAAAGCTGCCCAAAATAAGGCATCCCAGCAAGCTCTATACTGCAACTCATGGGCTGAAATGCTCTCCCAAGGTTGGCCCAATGCCCAATACATAGCCATGTTGTTGGGCCACCAAAATAGGTGTGTTGCCACACCAAGAGTCGTCACGCATGGAGCAAATAAGTTGGGGCGTGACACTAGTGCTTGAGGAGGGAAGGCCTAGCGATAGATTTTAGCAAAATTGATGCTGTTTCACCAGTGCACATTTGAAGGCCATAGATGTCTATTTCAAGCATAGTTTATGATTGCCACTTTTACAATTTCCTGGTGACTCATTGGCTAAAGGACTTGAGACCTAATACCAAGTATCTTGAGTCCCCATTCAAAATACAGAGAATAATGTATTCTAATATTATGTCATCCTTGGCTGTAATGTTTTCCTTTAATTCTGAACCTTGAAGAAATAAAAATAAAAAGAAAATTAGAACTTATGTTCATCGTGCTATCAGGTATTTCTCTAAGAAAGACATCCAGATGGTTGTTAGATGTGGATGCCCGAGCACAGACAGAAAAGTCGCAAACTCGGGAAAGCGGCTAAGGGCGCATGTGGCCATTGATGAAGGAAATGTGTGTACAAAGATTTATTCTCTCACTAATTAATTCTGTTGACTTACCCAATGAAGGGAATCTTTTCTTGCTCTTTCTTCTTTTCTTTGGTTGAATGGATGTTTCAGCGAATTAGAACTCATTTAGCACATTCTATAATTATGGATAACTGTCTTAGTAGGTTTGCAGCTCCTGCAACTTGAGGGGAAACTGTGAAAGGGCATTTGTGAAGCCACGTGAAGATGACGGTGGCCGAACAGTGGATGTCATGCGTATTTTGTTAACATATGGACTTGATCCTATTACTGGTACGGTGGAGAACAAGCTATGTATAAACAAATTGGTTAAAGCAGCAGTGAGAAGACTGATAAAACAAATGGTTGAGTATAGCACCAAGGAACCCGACTCTGATCTCCTGAACTCTAAACCTGTGAAAGGCAGAGCAGCTGTACATGATCATGTAAATTCGCAAGAACATAGCCACATAAATGCTCCAATGAAACAAGGCGATTGGCGCTGCCCCAAGTAACTACAGCTAATTTCATAGAGAGTAAAGATTAATAATCTTCATATATGATTGTCTAACAATGGTTTATTTCTCTTTGTTTTTTCTTTAATTTTCTAGATGTAACTTCCTAAATTTTTCAAGAAATATTAGGTGCTTGCGTTGTGATGGTTTATTTCTTGATAGATTAGAGCAAATACAGGAGGATCAGGATCATCTTCCACTGAAGAAGGGGGACTGGATATGTGACAAGTAATAGTTAAGATTATTATTATTATTATTATTATTTTTTGTCATTTTAACATCTTGCATTTTCCTCACTTTAACTTCTTGCAGATGCAATTTTTTGAACTTTCAAAAGAATTCAAGATGTCGAAAATGTAAAGAGAACCCACCAAAGCGGCAGCTCAATCCAGGGGAGTGGGAATGTGAATCGTGAGTGCTATTTTCAGATTTAAAATTTACACCTCTTTGAAAATCAATACAGAGAAATTTCCTCTTTCAAAGTGTCATATATAAAAGCTTGTTATTTTATAGGTGCAACTACATCAATTTCAGAAGAAACACAGAATGCTTGAAATGTGGTTACAAACCCATCATGCGCTGTGATAATTTATTTCTGGATAGACTAGAGCAACTACAGGAAGATCAGGATCATCTTCCACTGAAGAAGGGCGACTGGATATGCAACAAGTAATAGTTGCTGAGGTTTTTTGACTTTCTAATTTTTTTTGCACTTTTTTCTCACTTTCACCTACAGATGCAATTTCTGGAACTATGCAAAGAATACAATATGTCGCCAATGCAATGAGAACCCACCAAAGCGGCAGCTCAATCCTGGGGACTGGGAGTGTGAATCGTGAGTGGTATTTCACATTTAATCTTTATAACTTTCTGAAAATCAATACATAGAAAGTTCCTCGCTCAAAATTGTTATTTATAGGTGCAACTACATCAATTTCAAAAGAAACATGGTATGCTTGAAATGTGATCATAAACGACAGAAGGCATCAAATGTTTCTGACACATCTGCTCAGCCAGAACATGAACATAGAGGCAATTTTAATCACAGTAGATCGAAGTTTATAACTGCTAAACATGGAGCAAACAATTGGGAATCCAGAGGGATAGATAGAGAGAGTCAAAAGAGAGGCATAGAAATGTGGAGATCTACGGAGAAAGAGAGCAAGGATGATAATGATCAATTAAATCTGTGGTATGAAAATTCTGGATCTAATGATTTCCCCAGTTCAGGAGATAATGGTGATTCATCATGGAATCCAGAAAGGGGAGAAAAGTTGAAGCTCAAGATACAAGAAAGGAGCAAGAGTATAGCGACGGTAGAAGAAAATGATGCTGACTTGTTTGAATCTACTGATGATGAAGAAATGAACGGGAACCTGATAAAAGAACGCAGATAGAAACCGGGAACTTGATAAAAGAAAAAGAATCTCAAGGATTTTATTATTTCTAAAGCTGTAGTTAATTCCAAACAGTCGAGGCAACTCTCAGCTCATCGAATACCAAAGATAGAAATGAAGCTCAAAAGCGAAATACATTCGGTCTTTTTTTATTTAACATGTTATGAAATACAACGATATGTCAAGATTTTGCGGTGAAATATGCACAAGCAGTCGTCATATCCCATGGATCTTGTGTGCCCCTCCCATTTTGACACTGCCCAAATTCCATCACCAGTCGCTTCTGTGCCCCGCAATCGCACGTTAACTTCGTACGGCTTTAGTTATTTAGATGATAGAGTCTACTTTTGGCTCTGTACTTAAATTCCATCTTCATAATATCAAAATTCATTATCACATTCCCAAGATTCTTCAACCATGTATTACCGAGTACCATATTATGTACAACTAAAGTTAGTACATGTAAGTTGATTACAATTCGCATTTAGTACATGTAAGTTGATTACAATTCGCATCCATTGCTCATTTATCTTCACATTTCGAACCACTTCTTCACTCTTGAGTTTTTTGCCATTTGCTACGTTAACATAAATTGACTATACTGCAACTCCTCTTAACCCAAACTTGTTGTCAATATTGACATAAATAAAGTTTTATGAAGATCCGAAATCCACAAATAAAGTCATCTCATGTTTACCTAATCATGTCATAAACCTCTTAGAAGGTTTTTGAGCTCCCGATATGGCATTGAGTGACAATTCTGCCTCCTCTTCCTTATCATATCTTGCCACTTCTTGCTCGTCATCCTCACTTGAGTCAACATCCACACCACCCTTATTATCTTCGTCAACATTAGGTTATGCTATCATATATATTTGCGCTGACTTATATTGATGATCCTTAATATATTTTTCACTACACTTGAAGCATACCCCCTTCTTGATTCTCTCTTAACTTCCTCCCTAGAGAGCTTCTTGACTTTTTTTGGACGTCTCCTTCGTAATGTCTTCAGCTATTTCCTTCCATCTCAATGAAATTTTTGTTTGTAAATTGTCAGCAAACCTACTCTCTATGTTCTATAACTTACCACCTCTCAGAGTAGTTGATATACTCACAAAACAGCTTTTTACTCTCAAATATAAAAGTGTCGAAGTAATAAAATAACCCGATGAATCCGTGGTCGATCCACATAAAATAAATTTAATAGAATAAAATAAAAATAAAAATAATAATATATAAATAATAAAATAAATGACTAAACTAAATCAAGTGATGGGGCAATTAAACTAGATGTTGCAATAATAAAATAAAATAGTGAGGCTAGGGGGTCCACTCTTTGTATTTCAAATATAGAAAAATCTTACCTTTTATAACACATAAATTATCATTATTTCCCAGTTAATTTATTTCATGATTAGGTATTCAATTATGCCAAAATATATAAATCTGTCCATGTAAGCGGATCTATAATTAGTCCAAATTTAAGCAAACCACTCTATCGTATATTATGAGGTCCAAGTATTATTTGTGCTAGTCAGTATGGGTCCACCATGGTAGGTGTCACATGGCTAAATTTGAACCCCAAGTTTCCTTAGCCAAGTGCGGCACTAAGTTCGCCCAACTTAGTCAGCATTTTCTCGCAAGCACCCACACAAGCCACAAGCAGTCACTCGCAATGTTCACACACCCTCACAGTAAGCACACAAGCAACCCACACATGAAGTAAATAAAAGACACAAGCTTTACATGACAATGCCCAACCTTTTTATTACTCACCAAAGCAATTACAAGGATTTGTGCTAAACATACAAAGGCTCAATGAACATCCACTCTCGTACTCTCATGTACTATGCTCTCTCTCCCTGTGCATGTTTTTCACAATACAATATATACTAGCGACAGTTACACCCCAACTGTCCTAGGGTGTGCTGGCCCAATAGGCACTGGCCAAATACACACACACAGCAGTTACATCCCAACTGCTCTAGGAAGTTCACACACACACACACACACAAGCACCACACGAATTTCCCCACATATTTCCTAACTCGCCAGTTACTAGTAGTTTCCCTCGCAAGTGCCCCATGTGTTCAGCATGTAGCCAACTCCCATGCATGTGCACGCCAACTGCCCCCCGCAACTGCCCCGCATGTCTGTTGCATGTGCACGCAACTGCCTTGTCCAAGACAGCATCAAATCCCTACGGACAGCACCAACAACCCAATGTCTCAGCAACACTCCATTGGTGTTAGACAATTATGACCCATATCGTTACTATTTGTAAAAGACATTGTGGTTTTTGTACAAATTAATTATGTAGCAATGAAATTGTATTTTATCATTTTGTAATTTGATTACTTAATATATATAAATGATAAAAGTCTATATGGTTAGTTCTGGAATATAAGATATGAGACAATATCAATCCATAAAGGTTTAATCATTAAATATCCCTAGTCGTAGTATTATCGAGACTGGACATCGATAATGCGAAATAGACTAGTATTGCACTTGTGCGCTGTAGGACACAGAAATGGGCGACGCTGTTCCGGGCTCGCGGCCCGGTTGGGAGTACGGAGTAGCCCGCGGGGGACTAAACCGGAGAAATAAAATGGAGTCGCCACTCGGTGTGAACCGGGAAAATGATTTAAGGCCGCACTCACCCCTCGCAAGGGAAGACCTCAAACCGTTGGGTTCGGAATGGTCCCTTACTTATGCCACTTGTAATGAGCGGATTTGTGCAATAATTTAACCAAGTCTACACAACATACATGTCCAAGAATAACCGAAATCTAGTTCGCATTCATAAAAAAATAAATCCTATGTCTAAGTCATCATGCTTTGAAAGTAATTATCACAGCGGCAAACATACGATATCACACAATGAGCATGTTGAATCATCAAAAACGAAAACTAGATAACAACCTAGGCATAAACATAGATTAAACTCCTATTGCGAAAGGAAATAACTATAACATACATAGGGAAATAACATACTAACGACCTAATCATGCTTAAGAAATAAATAACATACTAACAACCTAATCATGCTCAAATACAAGGTTTGGATGAAACGAAATACGTGTGTCTCTCAAGTGATACGTGACATTGTATCCCGAGTGCAAACCGCAATACCGTCCATTCAGATTCAGCTACGGAATTTACGTCCGGGTTTCCATCCGATATACCACAAGAGAGAACACATGTTTCGTTCACCTGGAAATCACATCATGCACCAATTCACAATAATCATGCGAAATAAAGTAATAAAATAACTAAAAATAAAGGATAATAAATAAAAGGGTGCCCTCAGGTCTTACTTTTTAAGTCGCTTTCTAGGAGTACGTTCCACGGTGCCGGAAGGGATATCGTTTTGCTGTTTTCACTGGTCCGCTGTTTCTACTGTTTTCACAGGTCCACTGTTTCCGCTGTTTTCACTGTTTTTACCGATCCGCTATTTCTGCTATTTTTGCTATTTTCACATGCGGTTTTCACTCACTGTTTTCTCGGTTTCGCTCACGGTTTTCACTCGCTGTTTTAGGAACTGTTTGGGGATGATTTTGAGGGTAGTTTTCCGTTCGGTTGGAAGCTATTTTTTTTTGCTTTGTTCGGTGTTAAAGGCTGGTTTATTGTTTTGTTTGGTATTCGGTCATGGGCTGTTATTTTGTTGCTTTGGTGTTTGGCGCTCTTGTTCGGTGGAGGGCTATTGGTTTCACGTTGATTACTGGTTGGTGGGCACTTTCATGGCTTTTGGGTTATTTTCTTTAGCTGTTGTGTTTGTGTTTGTCTTCACATGGGTGGAGGGCTGTTAGGTGGCTACCTATTGTCGGTTTGTTATATTATTGTTCACGTGTTGCTCAGTACTCAGTCAAGGGGTGTTGGCTTATGGAGAGTAGTGGCTAGGGATGTGGGATCGTGGCAGTTTGTGACGTTGAAGGCTGTGAAGAGTTGTTGCTGTGCATGAGTTCCAGGCCAGTGTGTGGTCGTGGAGGTGATTCACGGCTGGTGAAGGGCAGGTGGCTATGTTGATTTTGTTGAAGGATAGGGGCCGAGAACGGCCTGCATGGGGGCTTTAGTGAGGTGTAGGGCTATTGCCAAGAAGGCTTTGTGGTGAATGGAGGGCTGAACATGAAGGGTATATGGTTTATGAGAGACTGGCCGTGAGATGCAAGGTTGTATGGGTTGTTATCGTCTTGATGATGATGGTTCTTTGTTGCTTGCGTGAGTCTTGGCTGTGAACGAGGGAATGGATTGCAGTGAGGAGGGCAGTAGGCGTGAGATGCAAAGAAGTTAGGGGCTGTCAAATGGATGTGTGATGGCTTTGTGATAGGCTAAGTGTGAAGAGCCAATGTGAGTGTGTCTCAGATCCCCTTTATACGTGAAGGTAGAAGGGTTCATATGGTGGTTTCATGGAGTGAGAGAGAGAGGTATGGGCGGTTATGGGTCTGCCTGGAGGGTGTAAAGGTTTTTTCATTCACGTGGGTATGGGTGGTTTGGGTTTGTATGGAGGGTGGTATGGGTTTACATGAAGGGTGCATGGGTTTGCATGAGAATCGTGTGAGAAAGGTGGCTTGGCTCACGTGGGAGTGATGGGTGGTATGGGTTTTTGTGGCTTTGTAAGAGGAAAATGGGGATTTACGTGAAGGGGCTTGTTGTTTGTGCTTGTTTTATGGCATGTGGGGCTTTGGAATATTTGTGGGGGCATTTGTTTTGTGAATTTTTTATTATTTATTTGTGTGTGTGTTGTTTGATTATTTTATTATTTATGGTGAGTGGGTTTTGTTGATGTTTATTTTGTTTGTTAGTGTGTGATGAATTTTTGTGTGTGTGTGAGAGATGGTAAAACGTGTGGGGTGGGAATTATTGTTATTGTTTATTTGTTTGTGGAATTTGTTGAATTTTGTTGTTATTAAATTGGTTTGTATTTTTTAATTGTTTGATTTTGTTTGAATTTGTTTAATTGGTTGGTGGCTTATTATTTTATGTTTGTGCATGGAAGTTGAAGGGTCACAGGGGTAGGTTTAAGGTTCGGGGCGAGAATAAATTTTGAAATAGAGGCTCCATGAGCAAACCCGAGGTTAAGCGAGCGAACAAAAATCCAACAAAATGTCACTTCTTGACTTTTCCCTTCCGTCGTCCGTTTCACGCGACTCCCGCGACTTAAAAGGTGGTGCCTCCGTACGAGGCTCATCATCGGGCTGATATGCAAAAATGCAATGCCTACATGCGTGTTATGGAAGCGTAACAGCATAGTTCTCATATATTTAAGTATTTGATACTTATGCAAGTGTGATAGGAGGTTGTGTTTACCGATGGTACGGAAACAACTTCGCTTTGGATAGACCCCGCAGAATCCCATTGGTAGTATGACTATGTGTCTATGGGAATCCGCATCAGGGTAGGTGTATTTGGTCTTA